>HG814376.1:0-31349 GCA_000576735.1 Penicillium fuscoglaucum FM041
AAGCTCGACGGGTTTGAGTAGGCAGCCTGAGGTGGGTGCTATTTTTTTGTACATCAGACAAATCCCGGTGACGTTCCATTGCTTTTCATGTGGGAAAGGGTTCTTCTCGAGTCAGGATACGGTAGCGTGCCTTTATGGGCACCGCAGTGCAGTCTTTGCCAGTACATTCAAAAAGTACCGCCCGCTCCCACCTCATCATTTAATCGGTGCTTCTTAGCATTCTTCATCTTCTTCACGCCATGACAGAATAGAATAGAAGTCGCTCTCCGTTTGCTCACTTTGTCTTGTTGCAATGCATTCGTGTTCAATGGATCCAGGAGGACTATAATGAATATACGCACTGGATCAATTCCTTGCCAACCAGTAGGCAAACCTCCAGAGAGCATACAGCGAAGTCCACATATGATTGTAAACAAGAGATGCTCCATTTACTTAACATAGAAGTCATGAAGCTAAAGTTCTACTATAACGAACCCGAGGGAAAAACTTGGATGATCTTCCTTTTGATCGAAGCCCGTGTTGCACCTCTCCTCGTCGCACCCTGACTTCTCAGGTAATTTATTGTAGCTGCTCGATTCGGGCCCCTACCCGCTTGTACCAGCCACAACAACGGTGTTGTATACATATCGTCCATGGAATTGATCTCCGCTCCATTGTCCAGCAAAATCTTCACCGCACGCAATGCACTGTATTGCGCGGCCCAGGAGAGCGGCGTCCGCTTGTTCTGGTCGAGGTCATCCTTTGCTGTTCCGTCTTGGAGGAGATAAAGAAGGAGCTCGGCACAGTCACCCATTGCAGCATAGTGAATGAGAGACCTTTTGGAAGGTCCCCGTTGGTTGTACATCCCTTGGTATTTGAGCGTTGCCTGTGCATCGTGAAGAAACGCCATGACGTCTTCATCAAAGCATATCTCTCTAATGCCTTTTAGATGTTGAAATTCACCATCAATGACAGTCATGGAGCGAGGAGGAATTGCCATAGTGATTGTAGGTACCCCGAGAAGGCTACAAAAAAGCCATATAAAGAGATACCAGAGGCTTGTTTGGTCGTTAGGGAAGCGGAAAGATAGGGATTTCTATATATGTCGGGATCGTCCGCTTTATATAGCAAGTGTTCAAACTGTACACTACTCACGTATGATAGAACGGGCCTGTGTGGAATAGTCGATTGAATAGGTGATGGATATCATCGGTTTATATGGTTATTTATTTGCGTCCGCGAGGTAGGTTTTTTGATATTCAACGATGGATCAAGTTACTGAGGGTTGGCAACCCGAATTCAAATTCAAGGTTATATATTCGGTATTTAAAAAAAGGAGGGTGGCTAGAAAAACAATAAAATAAGGCTTATCTTTTCTTTTGGTCGCTTATTAGTGTGAGTATCAAGCCTGATGAACAACATAACTGGTCCGATATCGAAGTTCCAGCCATGGTCTCGAGTCTGTACATCAATGCTACCTCAACAAGGATAAAAGTTGTGGGCAATTCTCGCAGAACTGGACATCAGTGGTGCCCAAAAGTTGGGCCCGCTACTATTGGATGATTTAGACGCATCTAAGTTGTGAACTTCGTCTGGTTATACCAAATTAAGACTATTGGCGCGCTGAGGAGTTGAGGCGACGTTTGCCGAATGTTTCTAGCAATGATCGGCTTTCAGAATCTCATACATTTTGCTGATGGCCATTCGATCTGGGGCTAATAGGTTGTTAGAATTTATAAAGAGTTCAGCAAGATTGAGCTGGAACAAATGATCTGCTCAAGGCCCTTCCATAATCACTTGCAAGTTGCAAATACTGATTGCAGTCCTTCTTGTTCTGGTCATTCGTCTGTGAGCGACTCAATATTAAATTACCTGATAGTGCCTATAATTTCCACTCTAAAAATCATAGAATGAAAGTACAGTGTGCCGTGCGATTCTACCCTTCACCTGTCACCACCCGTGCAACAACCCTAACCTATTAATAGGGTAAAACAAGCAGAATATTTGACACAAATCTGCACAATGGTGGGTGATTTTAGGTACAGGCGGACTATCAGAACGAAGCGATGAAAATATTGTGAAGTTTGTAACTATATTGAAGGGAGATGTGCGCGAACTACGTAATTTGTTGGAGCCCCGGACGATCAAAAAATAAATCTAACAAAGCAACGATAGCCCACCTGTATTTCAAGGCCAAGTGCAAAAGTTGCCCTCTTCATTCAAGTGACCTTCAGGGTAGAGCGCAATTCTACAGTTGGAAGCTGCTTCAATGGCCCTTTTCACATCGCTAGCACATTTTGCACGAGTGTCCCTGTAGAGACGCTTGACAACCTGTTCGTGTCCATTCCGAGCTGCTTTGCATAGCGCCGTGTCCCCGAATTTATCGGTAACGGCAACATCGAGCTCATTTTCTTCCAGCAAGAGATTGATGATAGCCAAATGGCCATGGTAAGCGGCCAAGGAAAGTGCAGTGTCTCCCATATAGGTCTTCAGATTGATGTCGGGTGGTATTGTGTGTTCAAGGAGTAGCCTTGTAACTTCCGGGTGGCCCATCTCAGAGGCAACACAGAGAGGCGAGCTGTTGAAAAATTGCTGATTGACGTCGATGGTATCAAATTGAAGCAATCGGCGTACAACTTCCACATGACCCATTTTGGCAGCATGGAACAGTGGAGGGGCCTGTTGCACGTTTGCTTGTATGTCTCCCCTTGCGAGGAAGAGTTCCACCATGCCTAAATCACCATTAAAAGCAGCGTAGGTGAGAGGGGGCCATCCCTGGTCGTCGCAAATGTTGGGATCTAGATCCTCCTTGGCGAGAAGGACACATGAGATCGGTATGTTTCCTGTGCTCGCCGCATGGTGAAGAGCTGTCCTCCCAATTTGATCGACCATGTTGACGTCAACATGATCCTCTGCAAGAATCTGTAGGGCTATAGGTGTGTGTTTTGCAGCCGCAGCTAAGCAAAGTGCTGTTGCTCCATTAGCATCTGGGGCATTGATATCCACAGCACCATAGGCAAAAAGAAGCCTTGTGATCGACTTATTGCCATACTCTGCTGCGATGTGGAATGCGGTGCGACCGTAACGGTCTCTTGCGTTGACATTTATACCGCACTTGGCCAGCAGACACTTGGCTACCGACGTGCATCCATACTCTGCTGCGATGTGGAGAGCAGTGCAGGACTGTCTGTCCGTTGCATTGATGGAAATCCCTTCGTAGGCGAGCAATTGTTGGACTACGTCCCTGTGACCGTTTTTCGTGGCTTGATGCAACAGTCTCTGACCATCTCTGTTTCTAGAATTGAGATCTGCGCCATGAGCAACGAGTAGCGCGATGACATCATGAAGGCTTGCCTGTACGGCTTGGCGGAGCAGACGGTTTCTGACAGTGACATCCTCCAGTAGGGTCTTTCTTGAGTTGGGATCTGAATGGAGGAGTAACAGCCCGGTAATTCTCGGGATCTTCTTGGCAATAGCAAGGCTGAATGGCGAAAATCCCTTGTAGTCTGGTGTTCGTATGTCGCTGCCCCGTTCCAAAAGGACTCGCACCAGGTCCTTATCGCAGAACGCGATGGCATACCAAATAGCAGACCGGTTCTTGACATCCGTTATATTCAGACGTGGATCAAAATCCAGTAAAAATGATGCAGCAGGCAGAAGATTCCTTTCAATGGCATATATCAGTGGAGTCTGCCTGCGTCGATCTTGCCAATTGATGTCCGCTCTCTCATCGATTAGTAGCGTGCGAATAATTGTCTCGTTCTTAGTACGGATTGCATAGAAGATTGGTGTGCGAGATCTACCGTCTATGGTGTTGGCGTCCGCTTGGTAGTCGCGCAACATCATTTCCACAAATTCCGATTTGCCTCGGCGAACTCCCCAAAATAAGGCAGAGCTGCGTTGGCGTCGGACGTTGAACCTGTATAGATAGTCGACAAAAAGAGGATTTGTTGCTTGATTGAGACAAGCCAGCGAAAGCAAATCTCTCGCTTGATCTAGGCTGTCTGCTATGCAAAGAAGGATTTCATCAGGAAGATCGAGTAGAACCATCTATCCGTTACGCTAGTATTAACCCATTGACCAAGTCGTGTGGTAAATAGTGGGGATGGGCATACTCACATTGAATACTGGGTTGAAGAGGAGCGGGAGTACGATTTATCTCGTGTGGAGTTGGCCTGGTGGGGAGTTGGATGGAAAGCTGAGTGATGGAAGAGAATTCTTTTTTATCTTATATATATTCGAACCCCAGGCGAAGTATGACGTTGGTTCATGCGTGGTATGAAGTATCGGGGGAAATCTAGGAACGGTTTAGGTTCCTGGGAAGCGGTAGTTGTTTACCCGAACCCTTACTATGTGAGTAATTCTACTTATGGGTCAAGATAGGTGGATATCAGGCTGAAAAGCGGATTGCCCTTAGTCGCCGATAGATGGCAAGGGCCTATATTTCCCGGCGTAATATGGAAGCCTGGTTCCTGGGCTCAAGTACGAGCTCCTAGGGGCCGCTTCCTACGGTTAGAAATTTTCACAGGCTTTCGGGGGCGAGAGAACCCCCAGGGCCAAGAAGTGTGTTCCTAGCACAGATAGAACTGGCCGACTGGACCATGGTCAATCCTTGATAGTGATGATGGATAGTCTTACAAGCTATGTACGATTTGCTGGAGCTATGATACTTCCAGAGTACACCGTTTTGAAGTCTTTACAAACACCGAGTTTAATGGATATTTACGCAGAGCTGATAGTTGGTCGACGGCCCCGCAAAATGTGTCCGATATCTTGGAAGTAAACCAGCTCCTGGGATCACCCTGTCAGCTCCCAGGGTCTGCTGCCTTGCAACAGATATTTCGGGATTGGATTGATCGCTACATCTACCATGCTTCCAGTCCTACCCTTCCAGATCTTCTATCCGTGACATTCTCCCACATATTCTCCCACAAGACCAACATATAAAGGTCAAGCGCCTCGCCAGACAGGCCATAATTACAAGTCATCGAATCCACAAGGGTACCGCCTTCCCGTTGCATCTGGTATTGGCATCTCTCGAGCATTCAACTTTGCTATAATTTGTTAATAGCCCCCACTCCCACGGTATAGGAATTCTGTCCTATCCCTTTCTCTGAAGAAACAATGGGCCAATACTGGCAGGTGGTTTGCCCATCCAAACGCGAGTACACAACCCAGTTATTTGGTGGAAAGTTATCAGAGTTGCTTTTTTCGTCATGGGCCAACATACTGTGTGACCTGATTGAACACGAGTGGGCTGGCACTCGGCTCATCTGTATTGGGGATTACTTAAATCCAGACCATCTCCCTACCACGATTCAACAAGACAACCTCCACTTGATTTCCGCAGAGAGCGATGCAACATCCAAGCCTCTCCGCTACGATGTCGTTGAGGAGGAGTTTGAACTATGGTCTTACGAAGAAGAAGAGGAGGAGGCAGCGACTCTCACGGCCATGGAAGAATCTGTCAACCCCAAAATCCGAGTCCTGAGGAACTTGACTACCAGCCAATATGTCTTCAAGGACAAGTTGCCATCCGGAATCACTCTTGGCCACATAGTTTTGATGCGTATTTGCTGGTCTTCCGATAGTTCAACTAGCATTGCGGGGGGAGGATATCTGGCCGAGGGAGTCTGGGCTGGCCATAAGTTCGACATTGTAGATGTCGACACGCTGGAGGATATGGACGGGCAATGGGAGGATGTTACCGAGGACATCCACGATGAGATGCAAGTTCTGTGGTCGAGCAATTTCGGATACAACTGGGAAACCGAATGGAGAGCTTGATACTCCATGAGCAAGAAGCTACGAAATCAATTGATGTAAAGATTACCCGAGGATACAATCTTAGCCTATCAAAGAAAGGATGAATTTAAATACCTTTGGACACCCTTCCCGTGATACACCTGTCGAACAGGCGTGGCTCGTGTGACCTTCGAGTTCCTGGGGTTCCTAAATTAGAACGCTTCAAACGATTGCCAACTCGATTTTGCTCGTCATAACTAGCCGAGGGAATTTATGGACAAACCTTTTTTTCGAACGCTGAGAGCAAATGCGATTCAGTAGTGAGGTTGTTAATTTCGACAAGGAAACTCAATTCGTCTGAGTAGGGTACTTGATTGAGTGCATCATTAACTTGCTTCATAGAGTCATGTTTCATAGAGAGAAATCAGACCAGCAATAATCCCTGCGCTGAAGACATCGAACATAAAGGGTCCAATCATCATCCCGGTCGGCTTCGAGCCTGATTGGGAAGAGCTCGGAGCCCGGTGAAACTGTCAAACCGACATTTCCAATTGTTATGAGTGTCGGTATGGGGATAACAGATATCCCGGCTCTGGTCAATGACAACGGTATTGCAGCATAAAAACCCTGGGTCAAAGGCAACTTCGATATTTCTAAACTGGAAGAAAACTGCTCAAAATGAAGGAAGAAATTTCTGTGCAATCACATGGTGTCTTGGAGGCTCTTTCACGGTTCGTGAATGTATTCCACTGTCAGCTAGGAAATAGGTTGACGATTATGCCTCTCGAGCACGCAGCTTTGGTTGGGTGTTGATTAAATATAGACTTTGTTAAACTAGATATCTGTAAAACAAAATTTGCATGTACATGTACATGTATCAGAACTCTCACTAGAACGTCACTAAAGCATGCTTCAGCTAAGCCATAACTGACGCCACCATCGCCCACATGAGATGATCCAGGGGTCCTGAACTAGATCAGGTATGGAAGATAAGGGAAATGCATTCTCTAGACTATTACAACTCCCGAGTGGAACGACATAAAAACGTAATAACAATTCAGTTTCTAAATATGAACCAGCATCAGTCTACTACAACATTGAGGAAATTCATTCTTGACGTTGCTGCAGCCCCCACCCTACCTTGCCCCCAATACACAGATAACCTAACAATGAGATAGAATCAGACGTTGTGAGCCTATAAGTGCACTGAAGAGCATGGCCTGTACATCCGAAGAGAGATGACCCTTTGCCAAGTGTTTTACAGACTTTATCAGGCTGCAGAACAATTGGAAGCAGGCGTGGTCTGAAAAGTAGTCGATGATGACTCCGAAACTGATGACGAAGACTTCAGCGTTGTCAAAGAGGAGGATGGCTCGGCGGAGGACGACTTGGTGGAGGACCCTTGGCCTGACGCAGTACACCGGCTGCCATGCTTGAGTCCTCTGTCCAATCTACATGCCGACGTGTCTCCTTGAGAATTGAAGAAGGTGACCACCCCGGTTTTTTCCACCTTAACCCATGCAGCTGATGAATTGTTTGCCGTGCCGCAAACCTCCGCGCCGCCCATAGGGTAACCTGGGTGGGTGCTGTTGGCGACTTTGTCCAACGCTACAGATTCGTTAGTATACTTTTCTTGATTTGCATGCCAGGCATTTACTTACTTGAACAGTCATCCCCATCAAGTTGGCTAAAGAATGCCGAAGACCCTGCGCAGCCATGGTTGTCATAGGACCATATCGCGCATTGATTATCAATATCAATGATCTCAAAAGTGCCTCCGATGGATGCCCGTGCATAGGCACTCGCGAGCATCGCAATGAGGGAGAAACGCATTCTTTTATCGTCACGCAAATCTGGAATGATTGATGTTTGAAGATATTATTTGCTCCGTCGTGTGCGATTTGCCCTTGGTTCGCGTATCTGGCTTTATCTCACTTGGGTGAAGTCAAGCAAAAAGATGGCGGAAGCAGTGGCTTGTATAGAGTTCTATTGAGATCTCCTGGAGACTTCGGATTGATCGCAGTGGAGGCAAAGTATCAGTCGTCTGACCAGAGTTGAGGTGCGAGGTGCATTGGAGACCATTCATTTGCAAGCATAGGCGTTTATTGAGGCCGAAAACGCAGCAAAAAAAGGCACCAACCTAATCGACGCCAGCTTAAACATGGTATCTGACCAATATGCCTTGCCATGTCTTGGTTAGAATATGTGGGCAATCAATTTTGAAATGATAAGCTCCCGAACTTTGAGGGACTTCCTTTCAGTATATATCACGGTATCGCTTACTCGCTTCCTCTGTTTCCTCCGATTGGTATATTGCGTCGCACTACCCCGCTCTAATCCGACAAATCCAACTCCGTCCCCTATGATCCCACGGGAGTGCCAAGCGGCGGGACTAGGGTGCCAGTCCAATCCCGTGGAAGGCTTGGCGGGACTCCATTATCTTCACCCATCGGCACTCTATATTATGGGTGGGATTGCCAATAATTTGGCCGAGGATTGACTGAAGATATGTTAGGCAGACACTGCGCTGGGCAGCAGGAAGATGAGCTGCTGCGACTATAAATAGCTGGATCCTTTCATGGTGATTAATATTATCACACTTGTACCTCAATCCAGGGTCCAACTCTGCGAGGGGTCGGGGCAAATGAAATCATCCATCCATCCATCCTATAATGCGGTGTATCAATCTCGGGATTTTTTTACCGGCTTGGGGCCAGATAATGATTCCTAGGAGCGTAGACATTCCCAATAGGGTATGGTTCAGATTTCATACCATCCTTAGGAAAATGAAATTAAACAGCCGTTGCCCACAAATGGCGAAGCCGAGAATTAATCCCTCCAAATATTTCCAGCTTTTGATCAAAACCCTTTAAAAATTAAGGTGAGTTCGGCCTTGAGCTAGAGCGGATACCGGATATTCGCGTGTTTGCTAAACCTGCAAAATGATTATTCGTCCATCCTCCAGTAATCGTATACGCCTCATTCCTGTCCCTAACAAGGGGGCTAGAGCAAGTGTCGTGATCCCGGGAGCCAGTGCCTTGACATTCAAAGTAGGTGATATCATGTCAAATGATCCCGAGGTCTATAGAAACGTCTGGAAAGCTACGTACTCGGAAAATAGTTAAATAGAGGGCATGGCCGCAAATACTTGAGATTTTCATTCCAACCATTCAATTACTGGAAGTGATAGAACGTCCTTGCGACCAGAAAAGAACAGAATGGCTCCACAGAAAAGATCAGTGGCCTTCCAGAGACCCACCTCAATTTCGAACGTTCATCAAGGTTAGTCACTGGGTTCAAAAATAATGGCAGGCCTCAATAACATCGGCTCAGGCATACAGCATCCAACTCAAAGAGTTGAGGGTATTATTACGAGCATATATGCTGAAATGTCGAGAATGCAGCATGAACACAACGAAGCAATCCTCATATTGCGGAACAATGACAATAGGTTGCGGACTTGCGCAAATGAAAAATCAAGCTTGGAGGAGCAAAACCGGGGTTTGCTTGAGTATATTAAGATACTCGAGCGAGGAAACTGCGCCTTAGAACTCAAGAACAACCAACTGAGGTCCAATTTGGCTAAACAAAACGCTACAATGGCGGACCTGCCCGACGAAAAGCAACCTCACAGCTCTACCTCAATCAGGTCGGATTGACTGGGTTTTGTAGAGCGACCTGAGGTATCCGAACCCCCCGCTTTCGAAATTACTACTCGCGAGAAGAAAGGGGAGTGCCATGCCACGAATGATGACGGGATAGGTTATCGGAGACGATGCTCGATTATGTAAAAACCCTAGTCTTGCCTGGCGATCCAGAGCTGTAAGGTAAGGGTACACGTACTCGTTTCCACTTTAGCCCGTAGCGGGGCTGGCACATTCACCCCCGAGCTGTCTACTAGAAGGCTTTGAGTTCATGATTATTTGTACTGGCCATATCCTTGACCTTTTCAACTAGTACTAGGTCTTGGAAATTTTGTTTAGTATGGCAAAGGGCCTGAGCGATGTTTGGGAGCAGGATAAGACGACACATTGATTGTCTATTCTATTGTGGCTGCAAAAGCAAGTCAGCTTGTTACGTAGTAAATAGGATGTCATAATGTCCTAGTGCTGGCTCCGCCTACTAGTGACTATGCCACATATCTCTGTGGTAGGGTAGTATGCCGCTTTAGAGCTAGTCTAATCTTCTAGCTGAACCACAATGGTAGAGATTCTGTAGATTCTCCATAACTCTTGGCATTGACAGAATAGATACCACTCTGTTCCACGGAATGGCTGTAAGGCTCCTGAGAGTGAACGTGACAAGCTCACAAGTATACGTACCGCACTCCTGCGATCCGTCAAACCGTTTGGAGGAACAGACATCTCATTCCTAGTAACGTAATGTCTCTTCAGGGGAGCATTCAGTATCGAGTCAGTCCTTAGGAGTTGTAAAATCTGCGTGAGGGATTTATCATGCCTCCGTTAGATGTATGTGTCCAGTAGTTGAGGGCCTCAGCTCATTGAGGTCGTCGGCGGACGACCTGAAGGACAAATTTCGACACGATCAATTAGTTGAGGGTGCCGATCACGCAGAGTAACGGCTGCCCCACTGTTGAGCATCACACATTGACAGACTGAAAAAAAGCCGCAGCTTGTGACCTGATATTGGGAGTGTTCAGCGAGACTAACGGACAGGTCGCATACCCTTCAGTTCTCCCTGTAACTATTTACCCTTTCGGGAATTGGGACCTAACAAAAGTGGGACCAAGAAGTCCGTCCAAGCAGCAAAAAGAAGCAAAGGATATCGCCATCGAGCGAGGGAGGGAGGACATTAGGAGAAGGGTCTAGTAATGCTATCCTGGGCCATTCGACGGGAGACTACATTCTTGGCTGACTAAGTGGAAAGGGGCTCCCCACGGATCACGTGCCAGCGGAAAAACACTTTTACCGAGTATGCACCCTCCTCTTTGAGCTTCAATACAAGGGAGTATGACCAACAACATCGCCATGGGGTTTGTCACCTGTATCTTCCCTTATTTACAATAAAAATGAGTGGGAACAGCCCCCCAAACTACAAGGCGCTTTTCCTCAAGGCAGAGGAGGAAAGGAAACGAGCAGAGGAGGAAAGGAAACGAGCAGAGGAGGAAAGGAAGCGGGCAGAGGAAAGGGAGAGGCAGGCAGAGGAACGCCAAAGGCAGGCAGAGGAGCGGGAGAGACAACAGAGGGAACGCAACCGGCCGACGACTTTTCCAGAGTTCATCCGACTTTGCCACGATCTCCTTTGGAGGCCACTCCGAGCGCAAACACCGTCTCGCTCCACGACAGGCAAAATCCCCGCTCCTATCGGAAAACACTGTCCCCTACGACTACGTCCGTGGACTGACTGTGAGGATAAACAGCGGGAAATTCACGAATCTGTCTGCCGCTACCTGCAACCGACTGAAGGAGATGCACGAGAGTTATTTACGTCACTGGTTGCGTTGGAAGACCACGGCCGACGATTTGCACGCCGACCGATTAGCAGCGAACAGGACCTGGAGACTTACGAACGCCTCGCCGTTGAAGATCACGTGCACGATATCGTCGCTGAGTTGTGCAAAATACCAGAGGCTCGTGAGGAGTTCCGGTTGGGCAACGGAATATGGTTCGATAATCACCCCAACGCTCTGGACGACGATAATGAAGTCGATGCCAGTCAACCATCAACCACAAAGCCTTCGAAGCCGGATCAATTTTGCATCTATCAAAGGGACGGTAACCGGCGTACCTTGCTCACCACGGTCGAGTACAAACCACCCCACAAGCTCTCCGCTGCGAACCTGCGGTTAGGACTCCGACCGATGGATTTTTGGCGAGAAGTGATCCAACCCGATCGTGTTCCGACGGAGGAGCCAGAGAAATCAAGATATCACGCCGAGCGGCTGGTCGGATCAGCCATCGTACAAGAATTTCATGTGATGATTCAAGAGGGTTTGGAGTATTCATATTTGACGAACGGCCTGATGGATGTGCAGCTCTGGGTGCCCTATGACGACCCAACCACTCTTTATTACCACCTGGGTGATCCCGGTATATACGGGATGGCGGGTGTTGCAGGAGCTGGAATCCCAAGGACTCGAATTGAGAGGACCCTGTGTCTCTGTTTGATGAGTTTTCGTGCTCCTCTTCGTGACCAGGCGTGGCGGAATGCGGCCAAAGACGGGCTACCGAAATGGCATTCGATCCTTGATAGCGATCGCGCTCAGATCGTACTAGTGGAATTACCACGGGACCTGGACGTGGACGGTGCTAACTCCGAATCCGCTAGTCCTGAGCAGTCAACCTCTGAGTACCTCACATCCTCGTCTCCCATCACCAGCGGCTCTCGAGTGACCACCCGAGCGGCCGCTAGCTGCGCGCCACTATCCGGTCCGCATCACCACGAGAGTTCTTCGGACTCCGAGGCCGACCCTACCACATCTGCAGGACGGAAGCGGGGGTTCAGCCAGGTCACATCGTCCCCTCCAACCCAACGGTCCGCACCGCGAGCAGATCGCCAAGGGAAACAAAGCGGGCAATCTCGCTCCCACGATGCTCCATATTGCACACAAAAGTGTCTTCTCGGGCTACAGCAAGGCGGCACGCTTGACCCTGAGTGCCCCAACACGGAGCTGCATATGCTCGGTGGAAAGGTGGACCGCCATCCGATCGGTGCAGCTGACTTGGTGAAAAGGCTCAAGATGCAGCTTGATCTGGATCTGGATCATAACTGCACTCCGATCGGCCCTTGTGGGTCCTCCGGCGCACCATTCAAGATTACGTGTGCCACCTTCGGATATACTGTTGTCGGGAAGGGGACAACATCGAAACTCTGGGGGGAGGTCTCGCGCGAAGCCGAGGTCTACCGGGTCCTCCAGCGTGCCCAAGGATCGGCCGTTCCTGTCTTTCTCGGGGCGATCAACTTGGCCCAAACGTACTTCCTCCACGGCGCGGGGAGGATCCGTCATATGCTTCTGATGGGCTGGGGTGGCGAGAGCGTGGGCCATACTACTCCGGATAAAACTACCCAGCGTGCGATCTCTCGGTCAGTGAAGGAGATCCGTCGTTTCGGGGTTGTCCACCAGGACCTTCGCCCGGAAAACATCTTGTGGAATGCTGAGCTCCAGCGAGCTCTGATCATTGATTTTCATCTGTGCACTTTGGATCGTCGACCGCTGGACAGACGGCCAGGTACACTCAAACAATTACGGTATGGTTCTGCAGAACGTCACTCCAAGCGGGTGCGTGTGATGTGAGTAAAAGGCCACTGGAGCTGCGAGAACGACGTGAAAAATCAATCGGCGCTACGCATAGCCTACACATGAACAGCGGCAATTGCTGGGCATAATCCTCTATTCGTGCCGGTACCTTAAGGACCCATTCATTAACCAACAAGAGATCTTGACCACGAAGTCTGCTCGGTACGAGAGTCATATCCGTAGCCACTCCCCATCCGTGGAACCGTCTCCCTGTTGCCACTATGCGGTTGGCTCACCAGCGGACACTCCCTCTCCACCGGCGTATTTGGTAGCCATATCGTGCCATGTTATCTCTCGCGGCGTTGGGTAGTGCGAGGCCTGCGTCGGTCAGCGAGCTGCTACTAACTGATGACCAACACTTACAAGCTGCTCTCGTGATAGAGGCCATTGCGCACAGGAGTTGAAAAACAGAATCTGCCCGTTGCGCTTGAGCCGTATCATCATAAAGGCGCCGGCATCGCATTCCCGACAGTACTCGAATGACTTCCGGAGGAGGCTGTTCCTTCGGCGAGCCTGTTTCTGGCGAATCGACTTGAGGCTGTTGGAGTGGCGTGTGCGGATGGTCTTTTGCTCCGCGGCCATTATATATAGATCCGGATTCTTTCACTGGCGTCTCTTCATTTGAGAGGATATCTGGGGATCAAATACCTCTGAGAAGCGTCGATGCGGATCCATAGTTTCTTAGGATCGAATATGAAAGAAGCTCACAATGTACCAGACTAGGTGTTGAATGGTGCTATGGTATGAGACGAGGTGCGATGGTGTGCGATAGCTGTCGAGAGACGGTGATAACACTTTGGAAATGCGATGGAGTCGTCCTTCAGGCGCACATATCTAAGGAAAAAGATCAGTTGTGAGCTGTGTTAAGTCTCGTGGAGTATCTTGCATATAAAGAGTTCTTAGTGATAAGGACAATTCACAGGATACATCCGATAATGCACCTCCATTAGTAAGTGACACGATTGGCTTCAAATGCTCTTGCTGACTATCGCAGCCCTCCTCTTCGCAACACGAAGAAGAGACAAGACATACCTTAGCGACTGAATCCTTTCAAGCCGTCTTGAAGGTGCTAGCGGACCTCAAACGCGACGATCCCAAATCCGCCTTTCCAGCAGTTCGACTCGTCGGTCTCTATCGACGCCTATGGGAATCGTGCGTGTCCAGACACATCGATGGCCAGAAGCTAGAACAGAGCAATCAGATATTGAAGGAAGCTAGCACACACCTGACTAAAGCGAGGGACGGACTTCAGCTGCGCCACGACAAGCAGCTGTCTCGGCTGCGCTTCTTTGAGCAGGCGCTGGAATCATCTCGGGGTCGATTGGCTAGCTTACTTGATGACTGGAACCACCCTTCCAGACTCAATCTGGCAGGGCTGCCAGATATGGTAAAAGAAGGTTAATGGATTGTATATTCTTGGTTGTGCTATGTCGCACTTTCCAGCTTGGACACAATATAACGACGTTGAAATTGGAAGAGAATTACCGCATGTAAAGCAGCTTATATCCTTTCCAGGATTCACATTAAGACGGGTATATTATATATATAGCCTTTGTGGAATGTGTCTGCGAATCCCACATGTTCTATTGTCACTTAAGTAACACAATATATCATAAAAAAAGATACAAAACCAGTGACAACGCGGGCGGCGTAGCTAGCACAGGAAGTGTTGAGTTACTCGATCGTCTCGCATTACATCACGCGAGCTATTTCAAGTAGACGTTGCCAGCCCTGACAGACCGCCAAACCTTCCCCTCGGAGACCGCTTCAACAATCCTTGACGAGTGTTGTTGTCGTCTTTCAGTTTACTTCGAATAGCCCTCTGGATGCATTGCTAGATCCAGGGATCTCTTCAAACTGAAGTGTGTCAACCTGGGATTCACCACAAGTGCATCAACAATCGAGATATGCCCACCCTTGACCGCCAACATCAATAGATCCTCGAACCATCGATTCCTGAGGTTGACATCAATTTGATCATGGCGTAATAGTGCCTGGACCATCTCAAGTCACCGCTACGGGCAGCAATGCAGAGAGCAGTGTCGTGATTTGCGATTGTGCTTTCATGGATGTTCAGACGTGCGCCTTGTTGCACTAAAAGACTTACCACATCGAGATGGCCGTGTGCAACCGCTCGACAAAGGGGTGGATCGATCACGTCCCTTCCATTGATCTCCACGCTCTCCATACCCAACAGGCAAGCAACCGTGTCCACGCATCCGTGATATGCGGCCACAGAGATTGGAGAGTGGCCTGCAACACAGAGATTCAGACCGATCCCTGGCACCGCAAGCAGCCGTCGTAGAAGCACGGTATCCAATCTGGCCGCGGCGTGGTGGAGAGATGTAGACGGCGTCTCGAGCCTCCCGCAGCCGCCAACAAAATTCACGTTGATGTCTTTCTCGGCCAACAGCCTGTCGGTTATCTCGTCGCATGACAAGTAAGTTGACAGCCACAGTGGTGTATTGCCATCCTTGTCTTTGCAGTTAAAGTTAATACGAGGGTGACTCCGGAGCAAATTGACCATTTCCAGGCGTTTGCTTTGAATGGCGAGATGAAGCGGCGTATAGCCTTTCCGGTCCTGGATTTCTAAATCCATACCCTTTTTCCTGAGAAGGCTTTTGACAGCATCTACCGACCCATAGGATACTGCTTGGCGAAGAGGTAGCTCAGCATCCTGTGATGATGGAGTACCAAGTAGTACCTCGGACTTCGGATCGTTTGAAAAAAACATTTCCATCGCGGGCCTGTTGAAGCCGCGGGCCTGTTGAAGCCGCGGGCCTGTTGAAGCGACGTGCCCAGTCCCATGGCGAGTGGCCTGAGTCATCCTGTAGGTCCGGGTTGCTGCCTCTAGAGAGTAGGAGATGCACGAACCCTATTTTGCCTGCGAAGCCTGCTAGGTGGAGCGCCGTTCGGCCGCACTTGGCTTTTTAAGGAGGAGCGCTTCCCACCATTCAAAGATGCCGACCCCCTTGGTGAGTTGCGAACCATTGCCGGAGACGGGTATTACAGGGCGGTCCGCTGCTGTATTATAGCCTATGGAGAAGAGGGAATGCGTGTTGGTGAGGAGCATGAGCAATCCACAGTATCTGGAATGGATAATGAACCCCAAAAGGCGTTCACGCAGCTAGTTGTTGAGGAGCTGAAGGCTATGTTGTCGGGAATTGAGCGTGAACCTATGTAACGGAAATCCTTTGCCAGGTAGGGTCCGATCAGGGTGGGTCATGCTCTTGCTCAGTGAGCATGACCAATGTTTCTCTTCTTCCCCTGAATACCCGGGAAGGCCAGAGTATAGGATGCTGCACGTTATCTAATGAGTGGGTTGGTTGGCTCTTGGTGGCCCATCGGTAGTTGCAGGTCCTATACTGTTTGGTGACTAGTACGTCCATAACAATTGGCTCAGTAGGGCCACTTCACGCCGGAGCGATAATTATACACGAAACCATCAACTGAGATTAGCCGGCCCGCTAATGACAATCCGCCCCGTCTACAATCACCCGGTAAACGCAAAAGGGACACGACGGGGATATCAATTCTGGGACTAGGCGATCAAATCGTCTAGCGAACGGGAATAAAAAAAGTTCCAAGATGCTCTTGAGATGTCGCAATTTGAGGTTTTGGTGGAAGTCTGTTGTCATTGTGCAAAGCTGGTACAGAGCAGGAACAATGCCGCATCATCAGAACATCCCTACATGATTTGTACAAAGAACCGAGTCGTGTTTCGATAAACTTAGACCTCTATTTTTACATAAGCTTTGCTTTGTGCTCATTGAGGTTTAATATCTTTACCGATCTTCGATTTCAACCCTTGATTGGCAGGGTTTGGCGTCAACTTTATCTCTTGTACCAGAGTTAACCTGAATCCATCTGCGATGATGAGAAATTTATGGTACAGGTGATACTCAGATTCTTGACAGCCGCCTTTCATCTATCTAATGGTCATCCTGGAAGTTGAGTATTTAGGCGGAATACCAAATAGTGGAAAGATGACAGATGCCCCGGAATTAAATAATAGAAGAGAAGTCGGAATGGAATTTAAGGGAGAATGGAGAATTGATCAATGATGCCTATAAGTGTTAGATTACCCCTAGCAATGTCTACGTACTGTGTGGCTTGGCACTTCATTTGCTCTAGACGTTAATTGAGTAGACCAGCTTCTGGAATCTCTTTGAGCGCCTAGGTCTGCTGCCTTTCTAAAGCTTGCATCGGATATTCTAAGATGTTATTGGCTGCTACCTATCCCATATTAGTGCGTCTTGTTGAAGAACATTGGATCTGCAGAGATCAAAAAGTCTCCAGTAGGCGTGGCAGATGAAAGACTCTCGTAAGCCTCGGATTGCATATCCCCTTGGACTGGACTACTGAGCTCCTCAGAGGAAATTTATAGCATTCTTGCCCAGCGCTTTCCTCTGGACATTTTCTAGGGCTCTGAAGTCTCCTTTTATGATAGACCTCTATAAGAGCCACTGCTTCTGCTATCTTTTTGCTCGACTTCACGCAAGCGAGATAACGCCAGATACGCGAAGCAAGGGCAAATAGCGTACGCGACGGAGCAAAGAATATCTTCAAACATCAATTTTTACAGATTTGCGGGACGATTAAAAAAATGCGTTTCTCCCTCATTGTGATGCTCGCGAGTGCCTATGCACGGGCATCCATCGGAGGCACTTTTGAGATCATTGATATTGATAATCAATGCGCGATATGGTCCCATGACAACCATGGTTGCACAGGGTCTTCGGCATTCTTTAGCCAACTTGATGGGGATGACTGTTCAAGTAAGAAAATGGCTGGCATGCAAAAAGAAAAAAAGTATACTAACGAAGCTGTAGCGTTGGACAAAGTCGCCAACAGCACCCACCCAGGTTACTCTATGGGTGGCGCGGAGGTTTGCGGCACGGCAAACAGTTCATCAGCTGCATGGGTTAAGGTGGAAAAGCCGGGGTGATCACCTTCTTCAATTCTAAATGAGACAAGTCGGCATGTACACTGGACAGGGAACTCAAGCATGGTAGCCGGTGTACTGCTTCAGACCTGGGGTCCTTCACGAAGTCGTCCTCCACCGAGCCATCCTCCACTTTGACGAACGCTGAAGTCTTTGTCATCAATTTTGGAGCCATCCTCGACTATTTTCCAGACCGCGCCTGCTTCCGACTGTTCTGTAACCTGATAAAGTCTGTAAAACAGTTGGTAAAGGGTCATCTCTCTTCGGGTGTACAGGCCATGCTCTTCACTGTACTGTAGACTCATAAAGTCTGATTTTATCTCATTGTTGTGTTTTCTTGTATTGGGGCGTAGGATAGGGCCGAGGGCTGTAGTAACGTCAAGAAGAAATTTTATCAATGTTGTAGTAGACAGATGGTGGTTCATATTTAGAAAATGAATTTATATTACGTTACGTCGTTCCTCTTGGGAGTTGTAATAGTCCAGAGAATGAATTTCCCTATTTTCCATACTTTATCTAGTTCAGGGCCTCTGGATCATCTCATGTGGGCGATGGTGGTATCGGTTATGACTTGACTGAAGCATGCTTTAGTGATGTTCTAGTGAGGGTACTGACACGAGTACATGTACATGCAAATTTTGTTTTACAGATACGCAGTTTAACAAAGTCTAAATTTAATCAACACCTAACCAAAGCTGCGTGTTCGAGAGGCATAACTTTCAACCTATACATACGCTGTCAATTTGGAAAACAGTGACAAAAGGCAGAAATGGGTTCTCTATTTTAACTGTCCGCGACGGTCTCTATTAGACCTGAATTGGAGAAGACTGTTTAATAAACGCATCTGAAGCAGCACCCCTGCTTTAATCCTACACGAAACAACGCCATATTGATTAATCCAAGGAAACCACGGTACTGCCGGGCTGATTTCTGTTTCCATGCACGAGATTTTGACACCTCATATTGCAACACGAATCATCAGCCGGCATCATTGGTTTCATCTAAACGCCTTCTATGGTCTTTGCGGAACAGGCGAGGCTAGGTCCTCATACGACCGGGAGCCCAAGTCTGTCAGATACAAACGTAGCAAACTAAAATCGAAGTGTGAAACATGGATACAATCAGAGAGCATAGGTGCATCAGGGCATGCTGCGACATAGCATAGAACTTCTGTGAACGTTGATTCAAGGCTAGAATAAACCTACAGGATGTGGTTAATGAAGGTGGCGTTAACGGGCAATGACTTTGATGTTGATGGTGTGTTGATGGTGAAGAGGAGTGTTCAACGTCTCGTGGAGAAGGGCAAAATATTTCTCACCATCTCCCCATACGATAGATAAATCAGTGTACACTAATTATAGACCATGGCTAACTAGTTCTTTTTCTCAACCTCGTGATTCGGTGGGATTGGCATACAGTCTCCAATTCGATAAAATTGGTCAGATTAATGAGAAATCTTGTTGAGATTGACAGGTTTATCAATAGGAATTCTGGGAACAGCGTTTCTTTCTTACTGAATATCCGAGTAGTAGCCTAAGGCTTTGAATCGATGCTTCAGAAACTGTAAGGCTTGTGCAAACTAAAACCAGACATTATGCGGTGATAAGTGTACCCACCCTTTTACAACGATCACACGGGCGTTCAATGGCCGGCCCATTCTTTCGGGTCCACAGGTTAGTAGACCTCAATACCTGGTGTTGTGATATGAGGCTGGTGAAGATCAGGAAGCAAGCCGCTTCATAGTAATTAGCTCCGAAATGCTTATACAGACAGCCATGTTGATTTACAATAAACTTGGCTCCGTGTTGTATACCTCTAGAATAAAACACAATTCATACCCTGAGCTACAACACCTGGGAACGAGTCTCTCACCACATCTTGACCAGTACATAATTATCAAACGGGGGAAAAACTGCCAGACAGTCACTGCAAAATAAAAATATTGCGGTCGATTTGATGATTGTACCATCTGGAGATTGTCATGGAAAATTGTGCAACTTCGGCTTGTCTTTGGACCTACTACCCGACTGTCTCATGGCAGTTCGAACAATTACACAGATTGGGTGAGACTTCATGCTCGGGAGTATATTATAAATGAGCTATACCGAGGTTGTTATCTTAAACAATACCCTACCAGGCCTGATTTCAACCGCGCCTTAGTTAAACCACACCCATGCTTAGATCTTATCATCGAGCTATACACGTGATTCATTGCCGTATATTATCATCACATGACCACAGAACGGGTTTCTGGGACCATCTCGAAACAAAACGAATCCCCCTCAATACGATAATGTCGCTGGAAGAGAAAGAGCGCAGAAATCACAACTCCTCCGCCGAGACTCCTCCGCCCATTCAAACACCATGGGCGCGGCTGACCGAATCCCTCGAGCCTAACCCTACGCAGTCCCAGCCCACCGATGAACTCGACACGGAAATCAGCGAGGCCCAGGCGCAGCTCGCAAACCTCATACGGCAGCGACGGCTCATTGAGCTCCAGCAGCAGGTCTCTGATGAGCAGGTAGCGCTTGAGGTGGCCCGGAAACGGCTCGCGGCCACCTCCAGCAAAGATCGCTCGCCCAGTGTCAGATCTGCTGTGAACGACTTCGTCAGTAGACAAGACAGGATACTTGTTACGCCGATGCAAAACGGGTATAGCAAAGCTGGTATTATCCAAGCTCCAAACACTGCTCTTATTGCACCATCTGGGCAGACTGTCAGTCCCGATCTCCGTACGCCACAGCCTAATCCTTCACCCGTTGAACCTGAGAATACCTTGAGTGGCCCCACCAATCCAAATTTGAAAATATTAGGGGAACCTGCTACAGCTAAAAAACCGGCCCCCACCAATTCAAACAACCAAACTTTACCAGTCCTGAACATACCAGTGTACCATGGGCGCGCTCTCGGGGAATTCAAAATTTACGCCAGGCGCCTGGAACATCACTTTGACAGATATTCAAGCTGGTACATTACCGACGAGCGCAAAGTCACCCGGACCCTAAAACACGTTGCCTTTGTTCTACAGAACGGGTGGAAGCGACAGATACGCAACATGCCCAGTGAGCAGGTTACATTTGGTAGACTTTGCACTTTTCTTATTCACCAGCTCCAAATTGGAGTCTATCCGGAGGTGGCCAAGGCGCGCTACATGGATAGCTACCAACGCCCATTCCAGTCCGTTACTGATTTCTCCAATTGGATACAGCAGTGGGAGCCATACTTCCACAATAATTTGTCAGAGCGTGACCGCATGCGCCATCTTTTCGAGCATCTGTCGAATAAGGTCCGCGAAGAGGCCGACAAAACCTACCTGGACTTCACCCATTATTATGATTTCGTCGTCTACCTGCAGAGGATCGAGGACTATATTGATAAACGTGCCGGACCACTGCGCAAGAAGTTTAGCAACCCCAGGAAGCGGCCTCACACCGGCAACTGAGTCAACCCCATCGACCGGATGGGGTTTTCGGCGGCTTTTATTGATATATTATTGAACTTCGCAGTGTCTCCAGTTGCAATATATATACCAAAGCTACGATGCAACATCTCATTTCTATATTCTGCTAATAAACGCATTGCCTCAAAGTACTCGAAGTATTCGCAAAACCCCGAACCAGAACGCCGTATCAAGGATATAATGCGGTGGAATATATGTCGCTTAAATGATCCGGTACCTGACTCGCCACCGATGCTGAATCACAAAGCATGAGGAGGGAAACAAAACGCGCGTAAAAAAATACCCGTTTTAGATAATGCTAGCCATCGACATGCACGAAGGCGCGGAACTCGTCCGCCTGTCAGTATCAGAGGCCGCCGGCCGCTTGTGGGGTAGGAGTAGAAGAGACATCCTGTTTCGGCTGTGTTTTGAGAATATCCGACTGTCTACAATTTGTCTGGCGATGCTGCTCATTATGTAGACCCTGAACAGTCTTCTCAATTCACTCCCACCCCTCCCACTCGACATCCGTCTCTATCTCCGGCTGGCCAGCGCAATTTGGCGTGGTCCGACTGGCGTAACCCATACCTTCAAGCTGTGATCCAGTCTCAGAGCCGTGCCAGACTCAACTGCCGTCGCTGGTCCCTTGCATATCGCCCGAGACGTAGGAAATAGTTTCTTCGTCGCGATCGCGATCGGGAACGGACATTTGGCGCGGACTCGGGCGAGGAGAATAGAGAAAGATGCTTGCCAGCAAAGCGGCCCGAGCTCGATCGAGGTTTAAGTTGTCACGCCAGACATTGATAATTCCGCAAGATGTGCGAACGTAATTCTTGCCTTCCTCTTCGCTATTCGGCTCCATCGTGTGAATAGCACCGCAGGCGAATACGCCAAATATAACAGCCGCCCATTCAAAGGAAACTCTCAACAACGAGCCCGACCGATAAACCTTGAGATGAAAATAGACCAGTGAAGCACCGGCAGCACCGAGTGGACACAATTAAAGTACTGCGCCAAGAGACCGTCTGCCAGGTGCTTCTGCGCAGATCCACCGCAGCACCCGTTACCAGTGACTCTGCACCCCGCGCGCGGTAAGGGGTCATCACATTCAAGATGTCACGGCCATGATAGCGGAGATTGGAACGCACGTCGGAGAAATCAAGAGGAATAGGCGCATTTGACCGACGCATGGGGCGGTGCTCGATTTCGGGCAACTTGATTATCGTCTGCGGAACGCCTCCATCCATGTCGGCCATGCAATCCGGCCGCATCATTCTAGTTTGCAGGTGTTGTAACTGCTATTTGTAATTCTGCAGCTGCTCCTCAATATCTTTGACCTGTTTATTAGACGACATGCGAAAGTTCGTCTCCTTGGTGAACTGACAGCGGACCTTGCGATTGCTGCATTCAGTACAACTAGATGACTCCGAAGCGTCGCATTTGACCTTGCGCTCGCGACAAGTATCGCAACTAGGATCCTTTCTACGCTGGCGATGTCGCTGGCGCAGCTGATAATTGTTGTGGCATGGGCTGTAATACATGAGCTTTTTGCAAATCGCTCGTTGGTCTGCTCGGCGGAGTAGAAACTACTACCGCGGGAGTCGGGAATGCGCATGACGTCTGCACGGGCGGGAGTTTGTAGTTCGGGCTATTTCCCGCGCGATAGTGAGGCTGCATCACTAGAAACTCGGTGCTGGTTACAGTATGATACTATCTACGCGGCCCGTTGATGGTTCGGAATTTGCTCCGGCCATTGCCGACCAAGCATCTTTCTCAGAATGCAACCAAATGAACGGACAAACCCACAACATTCCATTCAGTATTACTTGTTGCCAGAATGGCAATATCCTCTATATCGGGCAATGCAGATTGTAGGAGCTCTTCAATTCAGGTTGGCTAAGTTTCTATAATTCCTGAATTATGGTACCGAGCCCAAGGATGATCGTGCTCCGGCAGATCCCGACCGTTTTGATCACCAACAGAGGATGAACTAGATCGCCACTTTTAATTTGCCCTCATTTTGTTGAACCCCAGACCCACTTCGGAACTATGGATGGATTTTCATACAATGTTGATTGGTGAGTCAAGAGCTGCCCTGCGCCGCCTTCTCGACTCGTCCCTTATGTTCGTAGAAAGGACCTTGAAAAGTGTCAAAATAATGCTCTTTCTACGGAAGACTACTTTCATTTTAGTATTCATATCATTTTACAATACTGGCTACGTTCTGTAGTTTGCATAGTGTTTCTTTCATCATATCTCCACCCCGCTAAGCGTGCGATAGGATACGAAAGCAGGTTCCAGGGGTAAACATGAAGGGGTGTGCGCGGACTAGGGACGAATCAACACCAATACCCCTGCCATTTCCTATTTTCCTCCTATCGCATTTTCGCAATTTTTTTTTCTCTTGTCCCGATCCCTTTAGCAAACGTTGACTTGCAACCCTTCTTGGATAGGATTAACAGGTTGTCGAGGACCAATAAACAGGCAACGAAAATTTGAAGACGAAAAAGCATGAAAGGCGTCGGTCCGGAGAGGCCAACTTTGATTAACGTACGTTTATTGTCCACTCGGATCACTTGAGCTAGGCTGCTAACCGCTCAAGGTGATCAGCAAGCGGTTCTTGATGCTCCGTGGCTTAGGTCTTTTCTGCGAAGCGAGTCAACCCCAATATAGGTCAAACATATCATCTGAAGAACCCTCGTCTTAATCGTCGCCATTAAGCCAAAACTTGGAACACCCTCAGTTGCAACACGTATATGTGGCCGATATTCCCATGTGAGGAGCCGCCGTCTCCGAGAACCTCACGGCCCACACAATCTCCGGTCGAGTAAATCACCCAGTAATTCTCAACATAATACAGCCCGCTGATCTGGGTGGGTCTTGTACTCAAAGTGAGTTTGAGAGTCTGTCCCTGCGGGCCAGGCGGCGAAAGAGATGCTGCGCTTTGTGTTGCTTTCCTGTGCAATTTAGTGGGCTGAGCGACAGCTTGTGCAAGTCGGTCGTAAAAGGATGTGACGAGATGTGATTTCTTCGGCTCGTATCTTTGTCACAAGTTGCGGAAATATGCGAAGACCAGACAGACAATTATTCTCGTGCACGGGCACCTCAGCTTGTTCCAGTACTCTTGTGATGTCCCGACATCCAATCATCTCGAACAGTAGAGACATTCGTCTTGGCTACTGTATTTCAATCGTGAAAATTGCATTTTCTTGCCACCCGATCACTTAGCGCCCTTCGTTCGGTCCGCAGTGGACCCCCTTTTGGTTAGCCTAACCACGTCATCTTTCTACGCGCCCAGATCATCTTCGTTGATTACGCCAAACGTACGTGTCACATCCTTCAATTGCTATGAATCCTTTCCTCATTCATATTTATGGAAGAAAAGAATCTTTGAACACAGATTCCATCCGCGAGTCTCCTGCTCAGTTCTCAGCCAAATCGCGAACTAGTACCTGAAAAGCAAAGAACGATGGATCTTTATGAAGCTGCGAGGCAAGGCAGCAACGATGAGATAGAGTCTGCGGTTGAGGAAGGATTCGATGTCAATGCCCGTAACAAAGATGGGAAAACTCTTCTCTGGTTCGCCGTACAGGGCGGCCATTGTGATACATGCAGAAATCTGATTGCTCGAGGAGCTCGTGTGGAAGAGGAAGGACCTAGCATTCTCGAGCTTGCAATTCAAGGAGAGCATATCGAAATTGTCGAACTACTGTGGCCTCACTGCAAAGAGAAAAGGCAACATCGCTGCTTAGAAACTGCTGTCTCACTGGGCTTTCACGGAATCGCTGACTTTTTGGTCGGAACTCGACATTTCGAGTATCAGCACTCCGAACCCATTGATATTGGGGTTCTCATAGAAGACGGATTCTCGGGACGAGATATTGCAGCTTTTCACCATTGGGAAAGATTTATCTTTGTGCGGCACCCGGAGAAGCTCAACTTGCATCGTGTCTTTTTTGACTACGCCCTCCTTCTCGCAACAAAGGCCGATCGCAATTCGGGGCTTCGACTTGTTAACTTATTGCTTACGGGGGAGAAGCCTCTGGCCGACGCAAATTGCAAGATCAACATCAATGAGGAAATTGAGACACCCTTGACGAATGCGGCGGAGAAAGGCAATTTGGAAATACTGGCTGCTTTGATTAAGCACCCTAATACAAATTTGATGATTTGCGGCAAATATAACTGGCCTGCTTTTCTCCATCTGCTGACGAGTTCTGAGTCTATCTCCTCTGAAAAAGGCCGGGCCATAGCACGGACGTTGTCCAAGGAGACTCCTCCTGATTCGTTCCTGATTGATAACAAGGGAGCTCGTCTGGAAACTGTATTCCAAAACGTCCTTCGGTTCGGCGACGATGCTCTTGTGAATCAGGTGATCGACCTTGTTCACGGCGCTGCAGGGATTTCCATTCTGCCACTATTAATCAGAGCAAATGTGACCAATGGCCTGAGATGGATTTTGAATAATGACATCACACGCGCATCCAAGCCTCCACCAATACTCTGGGTGTTGCTTTGCAAGTTTTTTCAACACAATCCGAGCTCGGAGGCTCGGGGACCTTTTATTCGAGTGGCAGAATTTTTGGTAGAAAAGGCGATCTGGGACCCAATGATACTGGTCTGCCTCAACTCACGCAACTTATGTTTTGTCAAGCAGCTTTTCTACCCTCTCAACGAAGTTTTGCCGAAGGAAGTGGCGGAAGAAACATTGAGGGGACTTTCTCAGGCATCTACTGAACAATCCCTCATAAGGGTGTGGGTTGAGAAAGGCTATGCCAACGCAGCACTGTGGAGCGCCATTCGATCCGGGATATGGAAGAGCCCAGCATTTGATAGCTTGCTTTCATTCTCCAATATTGACCTGAACGAGCCATTTCCCCGCGAAAAGAGCTCAGACAAAGGAGAAGCAAATCACAATTCACCCCCATTGTCCGGCAATTCAACTGGCGAAAAACGAAAATTCCCTTTCAGGCCACCTGCAGGAAGTCCTTTAAGGTGGACTCTTGACCCCGTTATCCCGCAGAACCACGCCCTCCAAGATTATCAAATGCAACTCATGTTATTGGAGCAACAGAATAAGAGACGATTAATGATGGCCCGGAAGGAGCAATTGGATATGGCAATGGAAAAGGGAACTCTGGCTTGGACAGAGGGAAAAAGCCCTCTGGCTTGGGCTGCGGCAAATCGTAATTATAAGCTTGTGGAAGTTCTTCTGCGCAGTTCGCGTGTCAACGTCAATTCACAGGACGCATATAACCGAACCCCTCTCATGCACGCCATTGCCGTCAATCACTACCAAATTGTGGAGAGACTGTTGGGAATTGGAGATATTGATCTCAATTTGCGGGATGATGAAGGTAAAACTGCTGTCTTTCACGCAGCGCAAACGGGAGATTTGTATATCATCCAATTGCTCACTGAGACCCAAAAAGTGGACTTTTCCATTCGGGATTGCAACGATGAAAGCGCCCAGGATATCGCAAAAAGGAGTGGGCGACAAGACGTCGTTGCTGCTCTTGCTACTTGAGAGCACATAGGCGTAACTGGAGCAGCAACCCCGCTTCATTCTTTTAAAAAGGAGACCGAGAAGTGGGATGAATGGGATATCGAAAATTTCTTGACGTCAAATTGTTGTAATTCAGAGAGGTTTTAATGAATTATTATAATCGAGAAGGAATAAGTGAGGTTATACATGCAGCATGAGGTCCAAGTAGGTTTTGAATTAACTTGCTTCTTTGTATAGACACCACGGGAATTAATTCCGATGATGCGGCTTTTTCTTGATCTGCACCAGCCTCATATCACAACACAAACCATGAATCACTGGCGACGACTTGCTAAAATATCTTTTCTAGACATTAAATTAGGGAAAACCTTCAAAATTGAAGATTTGTTGTAATATACGAATTATTTTCGTCCCTTTGAAAGAACATGGAGACAAATGCACCCACCCACCATATTTGCTCTAATTTGTTTCTACCTTTCTACCTTTACCGGCTAGGGATTGCAAATGATCGCAATCTTCTTTGCTGAATAAGTTTATGCGTGAGGGTTGTGAGTTTTGAGATGTGTGTGGCGAAACATCACAGTTGCGGTGAATGGTTGGGTGGTGAAGGGAGCCTTGGCCAACGTCTCACGGAGGCAGCGCGGTTTTCCTGCCATATCATCCCCATAATAGATGATCATGATGATATCAATTTGCATTCCTTAGGAGATATTTTTTGCGAGTCTTTGTTTCAAAGCTTCATCTGTTGGTCATTTCCACATTAAATTGAGTAACTCGGGGTGAACATCAGATGATATCGAGCGTCAACAGTTGAGGTAAACGTTGAGGAACCGCTCACTGACACTTTTGAATGCGGTCGAACTCAGGCTGGATGGTCATGGGTGGCAATGACAGCAGCTTCAATGTGACTGTCGGCCTATAAAAGAATCGCGAATACAATTTTTCTTGCGTATCATTTCAAAGGCCACGATGGACCAACCCACTTCACCTTCCCCGTGTGACCGGCCAGCTAAGAGACAGTGTCTGGTTTCCCACGACCCAGAAGATGAGAACAAGTTGCAAAGCCATCCACAGCAATCTTCAAACGGCACAATCATCGAACCCGAGGTCAGTCATACCCCTTTCGTTAGCAAACGAACGAGATCACTAATACTGCATAGGTTCCAGTGCGCACACCCGGTTTCCTTGCGGCGGAGTTCATGAAGCTTCTACACTACAACGACGCCCTGGCTACACCAGCCCTCAAACCGCTCGACCTGTACTTCTGCCTGTGGGAATGCTACGTTGTCAAATCTGCCGAGAAGATACGACTTGAGGATGAGCAGCGACAGCTTCAAGAGTTGAATGAGTGGCTATCAAGCGACAGCGAAATCCTTCTACAGCTTTGCAATAAGCAGGCATTGATACTGTGGGATCAAAAGCGAGCAGTTCAAGCACTTTGTAACGGCGTGGTTTCAGCCTTGCAAGCGAGCGATACTCAAGCTTATCATGTGGATAGGCCTTGATCAAGTCTCAGTGTTTTGGAGCGCTTGTGGGCGGCAATGACTGAATATTTCTGCTATATATTTAACTTTTGTTTCAATTATTATCCTTCGTTTTAGAAGCCCATGCAACCGCCGGTGAAGCTCCGTTGGGTTTGATGATGGTGTCAACGTTTCACGGCTTTTGATAAACCAAGTGTTTGGTTTTCAAGAACTTAGCACCTGGCCATAAATCTCCCTAGTCTGCCATGGACTACTGTTAGAAGATAATCAAATTCCTGCTCAGCCGGCGGCATTCTGTTCCCCCCAGCCCTCGTCGAATTACTACTTTCTACACTTTCATTTTACCACCAGCCTTCGGCGGCAATTCTTGAACCAAAATGCAAGAATCGAACAAGAATGGTCTGTACCCGTTGATTCAATGGTTGTTTTGTGCCAATATTGGCAGACTGTGATTTGGATCTCAACCTTCACGCCATCTGGCAAGAGTGCTCTGGCATACCGACACCACCTCCCTGTCTCTCCACCAACCCCAGTAAGGCTCGACAGATTCCCTCGGATGAAGGTGAGTCTGCAGGATATGAAACTCAAGGTTCTTCCGTGATGGAATGCTTTTTCCATCCTACTTACGACAAGCTGTCAGCATTCAAATGGACCGGTCCAGACCCTCTGTCCATGTCTACTCAGGCTAGCGAGTTGTTCCTCTACATGTCAGCTTCGCTTTCCCTAACGAAGTGCACTGGGTAGATTTTCGACTAGTCCGCTTCGACCGGAAATCTGGCGAGAGTACAGGAGAGCATCTGTTCTTCCTACCCAGAATTGAGACGGCCACGTGGAATCTCCGTCGGGTACGCGGACACTTGCTAGATACGATCTCCAGGCATGGTATTGGTGCAATAGGCACTAGATTCCGTCTGTCCCTTTGGCCTCGCATGGAACCCCTACCACATCCCACTCACTTGACACTTCCTTCGCTAGTTGCGCTACCGAGGAAGGTATCCCTTGATCCAAGGTCTTTTGTGCATAACATGCTGGGTAATTACAAGTGAGATTGGTCCATAGATTGCGTTGTTGTTCAACATTTTCCAGTGAGCGTAAATTAGATGGGAGGCTATTCCATGCACTAAATTTTGCAAATACTTAGAAATAGAAGATGCTTCCCAAGCAGTAGTTCTACTTGATTCGAAAAGTCAACTATGGTATTTCTATGCTGAAATAGGGACCATCGCTTCGAATAGACAGTCCTTCACCCTTCTCTTGCGTCGTTCGAGGACCCTGCGAGATTGAGCCTGGAAGGGTGGTTCCAGTCATCAAGTACGCTGACCAGTCGCTCCCAAGATGATTCCAGAGCCTGCTCAAAAAAGCACAGTCGATATAGCTGCTTGTCGTGGCGAACTTCAAGACCATCTCTCTCTTTTCTTAGGTGAGCACCAGCTTCCTTCAAAACAAGGTTGCCCTGCTCTAGTTTCTGGCCGTCGATGTGCTTGGACACGCATGGCTCCCATAGGCGTCGATAGAGTCCCACGATTCGAGCTGCGGGAAAGGCGAACTTGGGATCGTCGCGTTCGAGGTCTGCTAGCGCATTCAGGATAGGTTGAAAGGGCTCGGTCGCCAGGGTGTGTCTTGTTTCTGCTTCCTGCTGCAAAGGGGAGGGCTGCAATGGTCAGCAAGAATATTCAAAGCCGAATCGTCACACTTACCAATGGGACATGGTCGGAACTCTCCTCTGATTTGTATTTCTCACTAAGGTGTGGCAATTCACTGGACGGCTGGTCTCCTCCCATTCCTGGTCTAGCGAACTGTTTTGTACGCCCATTTTGTCCGCAAGAGAAAGTCAAGGCTGTGGATAATACCATTTCGATCAGGCCTTTGTGCCTCTTATAGACTATGTGAACGCAGGTGCTTATTGACTGGGTTTACAATCACCACAATGGTCAATCGAAGCAGTCAAATTCTCACTGGAGTCGGTCTACATTTCAGCGGGCTGCTGACAGTGTATTCAGTAATAGGTATATCAGTCGGGGAAACTGATCAAGCCTCATGATGTTGAGGGCCAGAGATCAACGCTTGTTGAGGATATATATTTCAAACAGACACCCCTTTCCCTTTAGTTGAACGCCTCAGAAATTCGACAAATAGAATATTATAGAACTTATAGCCACCAAAAAAGAAATTCAAAAAGAAAACAAAACAAAACAAACAGAAAAAATTGGAGTGTCTTCATACATGAGGTCGCAAGTTCGAAATGAGTGTTGAAACGTGTGGCCAAGCTTCAGCGGTTTGACGGTTTGAGCACGACCTCGCTTTCTGCAGTCTAGACGGACAGACCCATAGCTCTACGCAACCAACACTACACAAAGCGAGGCTAGGGAAAAGTCCATGATTTCGAGTATGAAACTGTAGGCGCATTTCAGCGATTCAACGTTGAATCGCCCGCGGATGAGGTATCAGAACACGAAATATGAGCCTGTCATTGCGGATTGCATAACACTCAGTGCTTCATTTTAGCGAGACGTGAAGGATTCGGCGGTGAGTCAACGTTTCTTGACCGACTCAACATTCTTTTCTCAACACCACTTTTAATTGTCTCACTCGCTGAGCATCTAAAGCATTAAAAATGTCGCTGCACGTAGTTGCGGTAGAAAGAAGACGTGGGTTTCAACAGGCCTCAATTTAGAGGTGTCCGCCAACGCGTTCTACCAAGCAGCGCACGTAGCACGTAGGCGAAAGGATGACCCGAGAAGCCTATAAATACGTCCTCTACCCCCGGCAGTTTGCTCTACAATCAATCACTTGACTACGCAAAGTCGAGCAGGCATGTGTCTGAGTCACTTGATAAGTTCTCTCCTTTGACCCAGAATTGAATTTCCTCTGTACTGACATTTATAGGATACATCGAGGATTAGCAAACCAAACAGTGCCTGTGAGAGATGTCTTTCCAGCAGATCCACTTTGCCAACCAGCCAGCCGACCAAGGAGACAAGACTTTGGCTGGC
>HG814377.1:0-31248 GCA_000576735.1 Penicillium fuscoglaucum FM041
TCTTACAATAGTTACATTTCTTGGCAGTCTGCTGCACCGTATTGATTGACGGGCCAGATGCTGCCTGCAAGGGTGTTGGAGCTTCTTTTCTCCGAACTGTCTGCTCGGCATTCGACAGACGATTTCCGATCGTGGTCGGATTCACCGGATCCTTGTCATTCTGAATGGCATCCACAACTAGAATGTATTCCGGTCCGATCTGCGTCAGTAAGATCGCAATGTGCGTTCGATCGCCAATGGATCCGGGCACGATAGCATTCAATCGATGTACGAGCAACCGTACTCGATCGACAAATTCGCGGGCACTACCGCAGCGCTCGCCAGTGGTTTCACGAAGCTGCGCAAACAACTCGCAGAACGTGGCCAGTTCCATTCGCCGGTACCGTTCTTCGAGTTCATTCCAGAGGTCGCGAGACGTCTCCAGTCCCGCAACATGAATGCTAATATGGGGGGACAGATACCGGAAAATGGTGTGGTAGGCCTCAGCTTCGCGGCGCGACCATTCACGGTGGCGTTCGAACGCCTGGACCTCCACTTCGAGGCGCGCTTCAATGGCGCGTTGCCTCACCGCCCCAGCGAGGTGCGGTTCCACCAAAGGGTGAATGTCAGCCGTGATAGGCTTGGCGTACTTGAACAGGCAGTCGGGACGCTGGAGGTCGCCCGACACAACATCCCAGACCTGCCTGGCTTTCAGGTAGGAGGTCATGAGACGTTTCCAGGTCGCGAAGTTATCGCTTCCTGTCAAAGGCTCGATGGCCGTAACGGCTCGGTCGGGCGAGTCATGTACCAGAGCCGACATGGTGATGATCGTAAAGCGGGGTAGATATATAATCAAGATAGGCAAGATGATTCTCAGATGAGTTGAGACGGCACCCGAGATTTTGCTTCCGGGCTCATAACCTGTTGTAGTTCAGAGGTATGAATTGTATTATTATTCAGAGGAAAACATGAGGCTATATATATACAATGAGAAGAACAAGTTGATTTCCAATCAACTTGGTCCTTCGTATACATACTTCGGGATTAATTCCGATGGTTCGGCTTGGTTCCTGATCTGCACCAGCCTCATATCACAACAGGAGCGAAGAAAACAGAGCCAGTTAAAGGCCTTGAAAAATCCAGCAACCGATCATGTAGCCCGGGTGGATGTCCCACAAACATACGCTCAATCATTTTCTCAACAACCCACAGTCTTCGGGTATATCCAATGAAGTAGGTCCCGTACTCACCCGACGAAGGCGATCCAAATGGCATGTTATCACGCAATATATCATGCTCGTTGCCTTGTTCATCTTCAATCGTGCTTAGTGTCTTATGTGACGCCTGCTTGCCGTCTTCGGCGTCATTGAGCTCCATGTTATCCAGCTTTGTACGTCCGATGATTTGCTCTTGTTGTTCGGATTCGAGGCACTTCCACCGGGGCATATCATGGAGGTATTTCTGGACAACGACGTAGCTGCCCCCTTGTGCGTGTGTGTTATCATCTCCGGCAGCAACCAGGACGGAGAGCGCAACGTCAGGGCCGATAGGATTTGCCGTACCGTCGACGAAGCCCAGAAGATCGCGTGCGTCAAAGTAGCGAAACCCGATGGTCTGATCTTCGAGGTGCACCGTATCGCCGAAGCTTTCCATAAGTTGCCGCTCAAACTCGAAACAGAGATCGCGGCGTTCGGAGCGAATATGGAAAAGAAGATCTCCGGGTGTGGAGATGGCGGTGTGTTTGGCACCTTTTACTTCGCGGAAGGAGTGTAGCTCCTTAGGACGTGGGAGTTTGCCTGTTAAGGAATCCCAGATAGACGCGCCAATACCGACGGTGCAGGTGAATTTGGCGTCGGGGTCGCGGAAGGAGACATTTTTGGCGAGACTGGAAACCCTGGCAAGCGTTGAGCGGATAGTAGGGATCGCGGAAGGGGAGGCGACGGTCAGGACGAGAAAGGTAGCGTGCTGTGTGAGGGGGCCCGTTACAGGCTGAGTGGCTGCGGGTCTTATGCTAGTCATTGCTCGTGGTGACATTTGAGGATAGCCGGAAGCACGCGTTGGTCTCGTACCCAGACGGTGCGGGTCGTGACGCTTGTATACACAGATACCAATATGAGAATGGCACCGACGATGAGTTGAGTCTGATGAAGAGAGAACGGCGGCAAAATCAATAGCACAACTTTAAACGAGACTTCTCGCACCGCCCATTGATGTTTTTGGACCAGGACCCTCACAGTTATGGGTGAGGCATAAAGCAGAAAAGAATGCTTGCCTAATCATGCCTGTTGTGTTTCGCGGCTAGTTACAATTCCAAATTCTAACCAAATCCCGACCAGCTTGGACACCGCCTAGTGGACCCAATGCCTTGTGATTATCGGATCTGTATCGTACGTGAATGGATCTGATTTGCTGTTAGAATTACCGCATCAGGAAGTCGGATCGGACCCACAATTTTACCCCCAGGGGCAATGAGCATTTTCTAGAAAATCTCTTAGTCTTCCTGCAGAAGGCCGGGTTGGCGTGTGCCATTTGAAAATCATCTTCCCCCCGCCCCCCCGTTTGCTCACAATACAGTATCTTAGGCTACTCTTCGCCTTTGATTCATGCTTCCCAGCTCTTCTTAAAAGAAAAAAAGAAAAAAAGAAAAAAAGAAAAAAAGAAAAAAAGAAAAAAACCCTCCCTCGCCAATAGCCCACCATATACCATGATGAATGCTTAAAGATGTCTTAAATGCTGGAAACGAATGATCAATAAACAAGGCCCGAAGTTAAGGGCCCAGAGTACGAAATAGGAAGCAATTCATTGCTACTAAATTAACGGTACAGGTGATTGAAAAGTATTAGCTGGGCTACAATCCAGTCCTGTAATTTTTATTAAGAAGCGACTAGTCCCAAAGTTCTTTTGCTATTTGTCAGTCGATCAGGTATCCATAGTCTTATCAATTCTTGCCGTATTTATTTGTTCTTATTTATGAACTAATCCACGGTCTAATCAACCCAATCCTTCTAATCACATATCCTTCCCGAGATGTAACCATTGATAGACATCTACCAAGCAGTAGCTAATATATCCCTGCATATTTAAGCAAAATAGACTGGCCAACGCAGTCTTAATCGTTGCTTCTGTACGCTGCTGCAAGATGGAGATGAGGTCCTTTTCAACACGCCCGAATAGGATGGGCGATAGTCTCGTTCTTGACTAGACTGGGAAGGCACAGTCTACTAAAATACCTGCGAAAGGGTGCCTGGGAAAAATATCATGGACAGCGTTGCGCGATTTGGGGTACTTTACACCGTTGAGACTGCCAAAGAGGTCCCCAATGATTCCTTCACGGTGACCAGGCTGGTGACCAATTACCTTCCATAATGCTACGGGGTTATCGAAGTCATCATCGGCGTATAATAGCAGTGCAGACTTGCGATTTTCCTGCTTTCGTGGTAGAGATTGGTGAGATAGATGGAGGAACCAATGTCATGGGGGTCAGCATCCTAGTTGCCGTCAGACAAGCTAGCTCTGTCACGCTGGCCGGGGCAGTAGACTTGCATTTTACCGCGTTAATTAATAATTACCAATATCTGACACCTTGAGGTAACAAGCTGCACCAGGTCATGCAAAAAACTGCTTGCAGTACTTGAGCGCAGTCATATACGGCACGTCTGAGACAAGTGCCGGCTTTCCGTTTTTCCTGGGACAGCAGATGCAGCAATCCTGGGGATCATTTCCGAGGGGAAGAAGGCTGACAAGAGTAACTTCACGGTTGTTCCAGTGCATTGTTAGCAAGACAAAAAATTTGCGCTGTGATTCATGGCAAAACATCCGGTCTGTTGCCGGGGAAGTCCCCGTGCGCCTAAAGCTTGATCATGGCAAAGATGACTTCCACTTCAACTTCTCAGCCTTTTCTGGGATCATCATTTGATTAGGTTTGGGGCTGTAAGGTACCTTCTTTCGACAGCTTTGAAAAGAAGGCAAGAATGAAGCCCGGGTCTTCTGCTAGGAGAGGTTTTTAACCCATTTTTGAGTTTCACTGCGGATCTCGGCGTGCTTGAACAAGCCATCTTTGGCTTTGAATCAGCTTAAGCTTGAAAAGAACTAGATGTAAGCTCCTACACGTTTGGTGGCTTGTGTGTCCACTGTATGAGTTCATGTAGCAGACCGATTTTGGAGTACCCCGGCCACTAAACGGAACAAGAAGTCGATGATTACCTTTAGGGTTGCCGACATGAAAAGTGAATGATTAGTCCGTTTGACCAACTGTAATTAGGGTTTCTAAACTGAATCAATGATCAGGTTTTGAATTTTCATATCTTAGGTGTTAAAACAAGAATGGCTTGCAATATTTGCGCCGGCTAGGTGCGTTTGCGGGTATCACTTGTGAGATAGGTGTATGAGATAGGACCATAATCATTAGCTACATTGCAACCAATTTATGTTGAGTTATCAATACACAGTGTTGTTAAGCGCCCAATCAAGGTTGCTCTCATCGGTGTAACTTAGACCTTCATGGCCATCTGTGCACATCGTAGGTAGCAGCATGTGGTTAACCACGAGCGAGAAAACTGGTACTCGTACAGTGAAAGCGATTGCAGTTGAATTTGAACCCTCCATTGGATCTACAATTGTCGGGTGGATGACTCCTCCGGGGCATTCATGGCGCACCCAACAGCTTTTGAGTCTTGACATGTATGACGCTTTTGAGACTTCAGCGTAGATATCATTTATCTCATCCAAAACTGATAATCATGAGGTCAGAGCATTGATCGCTCTGTTCTCTCGCGAAAGGAGTGAGCCAATATCTCGATGAGTTGAGTATCACAATGCAAGCGGAGCCCATAATGTGAGCTACCATGGCGATCTCTGCCACAGGTCTCATTTTCTCAATTACCGGCCGGAAGCCGGTGAGACAGATTGGCAAAGGTATTATTAAGAGCATATATATACGTAGCACCCAGCCACAATTTGGATTTTTCTTTCTTTCTCCCTGATGGCTGCTCGACGCGTATTCGTTCCACGTGTCTATATTCATTGATCCTAGACGAAAAGTTTTCGTTAGATTTCTTTTCACCCGCTCTCCCGGTAATCCGCAGCCGTTAAACTGGAGAGTGTTACTATAAAGGTCTATACCTCTGGCATTGCCTCGAGATACAAAGTCTCCGTAAGAGCTCACAAAAACATCACCTTATTGACAACCTTTCATGAAAAGTATTCGACATGTCTGTCGAAGCCAGAGATATTGCTTAAGCTGAGCTATCCATGATAGGAATGATTTACATCTTAGTCGACGGTCGTTGACCCGAACCGCAGTTTCGGGCAATTGGCATGTTAATAACCAGAGCTATGACCTTAAATACCGATGCTTATAGCCATTTACTAGGCTTAATTCTCTCCCCCAGGAACACTGCAGGAACACAGGCTCGATTTTGCAAGTTGAAATAGTCAGTAGCCAAGTTCGACTGCTGAACTGAAATTTTATGGTGTTCTAGGTTGCACAAGGGTGGACAGTCTTCCTGCACATTCAAATGGCATCGCCCCCTAAGCTCTTCTATCCATTCTCGCCGCTTCCCTCATATGAATCAAAAGCCTTCCTCGTTCATTCTTTGCAACTAAGGCTATAATTTGACAGTTAAAGTTTGTCGTAATATATCGCAAGGCTCATTTCGGAGCTTCTGCTCTTTTGAAGAACCCGGTAAAGAAATACATTCTGGTACTACCATGGCTCTAATTTTTATTGCTTTAGGTTAACTGGCTAATAAATAACTCTAAAACTCCAAATCGAATCCTAAAGTCGTCACAAGCCTTTGGAGAACTGAATGTGAAGCCGCCAAGTTCAACCGTAACGTTGCCAGGCATCCATCACGGGCATTACACCAAGCGCGTCCTCAGATGACCGTTGCTTGACCAAAGAAACCGCCTTTTATTTCTGGCGCCTTTACTTCGCTAGAATCTCACTCTACAAATTAGCGAATAAGTTAAAAAAGAAAATGGCAGCAGAGCTCAGGTCGTATGCCCCTCTATATAATGCTGTAATATCTTACGCTTAACTCAAAATAATACAGTACGTTAATGGTCACATCCTGGTCGTTCGAATTCTCAATCTTATCATACGTTTTTCTGAAGTTTCAAAAAGATAAACTTAGTTGAGCCTAAGGTCTAAGGCGCTACTCGACACTTGATTTTACATGGCGTTGTCGATCTCCACTCGAGAACGGGGAAATACTATTGACCAATCATATCGTAACATCTCAATGGGCCCTTACAGTTAGTGTTTCCTCTCATGGAATTATCAGTAATATTAGGCCCACCTGAATTATGCAACATCATAAAGAAAAATTGTTCGCTGTGTGAGAGATATTATTGTGACATTGGCAATGAAGCTTTCCTTCCAAATATCACTGAAGGTTTGAATGCGAAGAAATTACTATATATTGAGTGTGAATTCATACATGATTAGGCCGCACGCTGGAGAGCTGCATAAATATGAGAGGTAAGTAATCAGTGAAATACGTATACGCCTGTAATATATCTCCTGAATTTCTAACTCAAGTCGAGAGGCTTGTGTGGAAGAATTTTTAGGGCCTAAGAGCAAGGCGATCCGCCGAAGCCATGCTCGCACCAAGAAAGCCATTCAACTTCCTTCTCAACTTTGTCGCCGACAATAATCTTGTGCTAGCAAAACAGCAATGAATCAACCAACTGAGAAGAATATAAATCCGATCAAATCCTCCGACAAAAGACAGCTTAATCCACCTGTCTCTCCCGAACCAATACCAGAAACTGATCCGCCTAAATTTGAATTTGTTGGAGATGTGGGAAGTAATACTTCCCATAGCTACGCAATGAAATCATACTGGAGGCGAAAGAAAAGCAAACAGCGACACTATGAACGAATGAGACTGAATAGGCCAGTTTTACTGCCATTCATATCCAACGAGGCACGAAAAAGGGACAAGCTCGACCATCCCAGCCAGTCTCAAACCCGATTAGCAAACGACGCTCCCTCCGATCATAACAACTTGTGCATTCACATCAAGAACACAAACGCATCTAGTATTCCGGAGCAGCTTTTTTCTGGCATAAGCTTTGTCCTTGCTTCAAGATTAGGTCAAAATACTGAGCCTAGCTCATCTCATATCTCAGCACACCATCACCGGCATTTCTATCATTGTGAGTGGAGAGCGCAATTTTCATATTATGTTTTTAACGAAGGCGGAACGCTAATGTACCATCTCAGGGCTTAGTATGCATGCCGATGCCATCCAGACAGGGCTCGAGTCGCAAACTTTTACTCCGTTCAGAGACATCTGGATACCACTCGACCTCTCAAATACTGCGTCGTTTAATGGAATCCTAGCTCATGCAGCTGCAGATCTTGATAAAATAAGAGGAGTGGAAAATATGTCAGAAATTCTGAGCTACAAGACCGAGGCCATACAAACAATCAATAAATGGCTTGGCAGTTCAGTCAGCGGAATAAAAGATGAGATCTTAGCTGGTGTCATTCGGCTTCTGACGTTTGAGGTACGTTGTTTCGTGCGACGAAGAAATTTGTGGTTCTTAGGACCAATAAGTTGATCAATACGCGCTGAAAAAAAAAAAAAGAAATAAATGACTAAGAAATCCGGGATACGCAGAGATGCTGGGGCACACAAGAAGGATTCGAAATGCATAGACGTGGGCTTCGGGGAATTGCGGATACTAGGGGAGGCTATCGGGCTTTCCATACAGATTGGAGGCTTCAACTTGTGATCTCGCTGTACGCCCCTGCAATCTCTATTAACTATCTTTTATCCGTTCCTGACTTGATTATCAGGCTCGGTTCGATACGCGCACCAGAACAGTCTCCATCGGTGGCATATTTGCTGCAGGGGTATGAGAATCTTGTTTTTGAGCTGCTGGGAGTATTCTACTTCACTCATGAATCTTCAAAACGACTTGAAAACCTCAATCGACTACAGGATTTTGTCTCGTTGACAGAAGTGATGAACACATTGCGAGATAGACGAAAAGTGGAAGAAAAGACATTCACAAACACCCTGAGTGGCACGGAAGCGGCCTTCCAGCATCTCAAATCTTTACTCTTCATCTGGGCTAGTTTACAAGAAAGCGACGAAAGGACTAAGAATGATCCGGAGCAGAGGAAAAAAAACACATTGACTGATTTAGATGCTTTTCTCAAGAACTCGCGACGCGTTTGGATATGCTCAGAGAATGACGTTCTAGCAATCATTTGGGATGACTTTTCCCAGAGAATGGAAAATCGGCAAATAGCTCAATTTGTCACGATGGTGGCTGAATCTCTCAAGGGAAATGGTCCCAAAGCTATGTGGGGATTAGAACAGTGCTTGCTGAACTATTGGAGCTAGAAATAGACATGACTTAAACATTCGGAATGATAGCTCTCAGCGAGGACAGGATTACAAGTCTCCATTTCTCAGAAACTATTGCTAAATTCTTCCAGTACTTAGCAACTCTTAACCTCAAAGCTCCGAGTAGCATTGATGTTTGTATCCTTCAGAATATGCATAATATTAGAGAGCCATATCTTCTCCCAGTAGGAGGATAGTTCGGCATTGCGCAGATTGGCTGAGGATTTGATACTACGAATGAATTTGCTTTCTCGCTCAGATATTGTAGTGTCATGACTAGCCAACTCAACCTTCATTTCATCATCATTCAAGGCTCATTTAACCGGATTTCTGCCGACCCTCGGGGCTAGACTTGACACTCGAGTGTGCAGAGCATTATCATATAGTTTCATTCTCTGCAGGTTTGGATAGTAAGGAACCAATGCGTACTCAAAATCCTACTAAGAATCATGCAAGGGTTGCCACTAGGAGTGTATCTGAGATATGCGAATATCACCTTTACACAGCCACTAAATTCCCTCTGCTGAGTATATAAATCAGCATTAATCATTTCGCACAAGCCTTATCCAGAAAGGTAAGGAACTGAACAATGGGTCGTGCGATAAATATATTCATTGCGGTTACTGCCTGTTAGATAACAGAAAACACGCCATTAACATAGCTTTTTGAAAGCCCATGGCTTTGTGGAAGATTTGTCCGAAAAATATTTACCAAGTGGACTTGTCGGCGACGTAACCGCCCATTCATTCCTGCTGGCAATGTTGGGCTGGATTGGAGATTCATAATCTTCATATCATTATTCCCGTGATATCTCTCAATAAGCCGTGTATCCTCTCTGAATTCACCTTAGCCGTAGTATGGAAATATCGTCTAGCTCGCAATATTTCCAAATCAGATTACTAGAGAAAGGGAGGTCAGACCAGACACCAAGCCACACCTTTAGAATTAATTTATGGAAGGGATTTATGAAGACAACATATGAATGGAAGCAAGTTTTACTTTCTGGTGTGGAAACAGCTCCATTTATTTTCCATAATATAATACAACTCGATCATTTTTTCTTGAAATGGAAAAGGTCTGGCATTCAGCGTTCAAATAGAGATGCGATAGTTGAAATGCAATCAGTTTTATTTGGCACAACTTTCTTCTTGGAACGACGCCTTGAAATGATCTGTTTGCATAAAGCAGAGAAATTCGGACGCCATCTGCTAGCTGAAGTGATTAATATTGAACTGTTTTGATTCTGGCGCTTATGAAAGGTCATTGGCCTTTATTGGTGACCTCTCGCAGTCAAGATAGGAACAGAAAGGTGTATATTTGACCGTAAGGGGTCACCTGTCGCTGCAGTCTTTTGCGTAACACATAAGACTGTGGTGTCAGAAAAGGCCCAAATGACACGGACCAAACTAGGATGGTGGAGGGGACGACGGTGGAGGAAGTAGGGATAGCGGAGCGGGCGAGTCTGTCTGGAACGGGTGATTGAACTTACACAGAACTGATATGTTCGAGGTTAAATACACTCTGAATGCCTCCGATGCCCATCTGCCGAGCACCTGGATTTGGTCGTCAACAATCCCACTATCGTGCGCATGTTGGGCTGCACCCTTCCGAAAGCTGTGGCCCGAGTAGCCGTCTGTCTGTATGACAAGTGCTTTCAGCTTAGTAGACAAGGGGTTGCAGCTGAACGGTTTTAGGTGGAAGGAGGATAACGGGGCATCGGACCCTTTAGGGTCGAGCAGTAGTATTTTGCGAGAACAATCTGTATTCCTTCGTGACAGCGGTCCGTCTTACTCCGCTTGGGTGTGAGTTATACATTATCTAACAAGGATGAGAATCTGACGTCGGGGCGTGTAAGATTTGTGGCTGAGAGGATAGAGCGTGTGTTGTGAGGTCTTCTGTCTTATAAGTGAATCCCCCCAGGCGGAGGAATCTAGCAAATGCTACCCGGCAGGCGGTTGCGAAGTTCAAGTCGTCTAGAAGGTTCGCAGTCATCTTTAGAGGCTATGACGGGAGTGAGGCTAGGCCTGCAGAAAGTTTCGTGATAGTGACAAGTGAGATCGGTTTTCTGACGCGTACTTTTGTAACGTGGTTGAGTCTCCTCGCGCCGTCTATGAGGCGTCGAAAGTGCTTATTGTTAAGGAGATTATCGTCAAGAAATTTATTGGTATGGCAGGATCGTAGAGCAACTAGGCCGGTAAGTGCGGTATCAGGTTTGACAGCCTTTGGCTTAGAGTTACCCAGGAGTCGTAAGGCTAGCCACGAGGTTAACCATTGTCTGGAGGCTGGTCAAGCTGAGATTTGTTGTAGTGCGCAGTGCTTTTCGTACTTGCGATCAACGGAGAGGTATACATAACGTGTGTTGGCGCTAAGTCCATTCCAGAGCAGTTTTAGGTGCCTTGCATTGAGCCGAGGAGCTCGTGAAGAGAACCACGCGGGCGGTTCAATACCGAGAGGTTCTACCAGTGAGGGCAAATGTTAGCATTCTCTTGAAAATTATTACGGGAGAGAGAATCTGCTATATCATCGATTGTCATGCATTCAATAGCTGAGCAAGCGTGCGGTATACCCCGGTTAAGGCCCTGGTCAGGGTGGCAGGATAGATCATGTATACGGCACCATCCCCCATCGTTCTTAGGGACAAGCCCTAGCGGCGAAACGAAAAAGGGCCTAGAGGTCAATCTGATACGACCGAGGGTGAGATCCTACCCTACTTTGGCAGAGATCAGATCGGGTTCGTGTATATGAGGGTTAAATGAATAACAAAATACTTCTTGCCCCTTTAGCTGATCTGGGCACCGTAGGTCAGGATACCAGTGATCGTAGACCAAAGACCGCCTGGATAGTGGCAAGGAAGATCAATCTCAGGAGTGACACATGCGGGGTCAAATAAAAGTTTCTTGGCATGGATCTTTCTAATCTCGGCCCCGAGGGCTTGTGCACTCCCACATTTTGCCCGGGTAAGTGACATGTACGTCCTCTGAAGATTCAGATATGTTCCTGGACCTTGTGGCTTGAAGTGTTCTTCGACCACTTTGATCAGTAATTGAACTCGGGTGATTTCGAAGGCGTTTATCCGCTGAGCCGCATTGTGGTTCAGCTTTGCGGCGATCATTGCCGAGTAAAATGTCTGGCAGTGAGACAATTGCTGCACCTCCTCCTCTTCCAGGGGTGGGATGGCTTCGTCCTTGGCCACAGGATATATATGAATAAACACCTTGACTTTCGGGTTCCACTGCGACCAGTCATTGGGATTAGCGATAGTTGGTATGGCGTGATAGAATGTGCTCAAGCCTAGTTGTTCAAATTTATTTGAATCCATCGTGATGGTATTCAGGGCTCTTCGGTGCTAAAGAATTCGGCGCTTGACGAGTCACCTGAGCAAATTGAGCGAACCGAGGGCGCATGTTATCATAGCCCAAGAGATCGCGCCTCAAGACCGAACAGTTCCAAGATTGATATCCCGCTGGGTAGACTAGAGCTGATGGAATGAGAATGCTCCCACGAACTTGGTGTAGGTGTATGCGATGGAGGGATGTATTCACTGTCCGGTAGCTCATTTGGCTTGAGGCGATTGCGATAAGGCTCGAAGAAATGAAGAAAGCGGACGCGGTCAACCATATAACGTGGCCTTCGTTTTGCGAAGGTTGTGGGTCTGTTTGGCCGGAGGTTGTAACGATTTGGGTCGTCACCATTAATGCCCAATGGTGTATGTCTAATCTCGTTGTTTGTTGAGATTGGATGACTATTTTTCGGCTCTGTATGGCAGAACACTGTCTGAGATTGACCTGAAAGGTTGCGTTCTGTCATATGTCGGGACTTGGTGTTGACAGGTGCAGCTAGGCTGCTGCATATCGTACGATACCGATAATAGGTCGTTATCGACTATCGGCAATTTGCCGATACCGATGATGAAGCATTATCGACTATCGATCGTATATATCCGCAGATTATCGGCACAAGCATAAACCTCGCTAATTTAACCCGTTGTAGCCGATCAGGTGACAGTTGTGCTGCTGATAAAACCGGATTTTATACATGAAACCTGAATGGTATGGTTATAACGAACCTACTCGTTATCTTGCTGGATGGTTTGTGTGAAATATTATAAATTGAGATTGTATTCATTATTAAATGGCCTCAAAAGCTTTGCGTATGTATTTTTTTAATCAGCTGTACGTAGTGGTAATGTAGCAATTCAAAATTAATCAATCATTGATGATATTCAGAACGAAATATATAATTGACAGAGTAAAGTAAGTAAACCTGTTCGCAAACATTGATCGTTGTTTTTTTTACGGCGGATACAGGCTTGAATAGAATGAAAATAGGTTCAAAAGAATCGCTAGAGCTTAAGTTTATTCGAAATTTACATTTTTTTGATACATGTACATACTAAAATGTTGAGCAAATTGTGTTGGAAATCTCAATCGAGCGAACTCGGTGTTTTTTGGGTGATCCTGGTGATTAGCGGATAGTGTTGGATATCAGCCGATATTCAACAGATATCCAACAGATACCGTCCGATTGTCGTCCGATTATCGTCTGATATCCAACTGATTATCTAATAGAACCTCCACTTTTCTAGCTATCTATCCAATCAATCTCAATAATTTGATTTAACATGTCGAATTTACAAAGTAATTGTCACACGCTTTGACCCTTTGGATGTGCTGACCAAGCCTACGTCTTGGTCAGCCACCCTTTTTGTCAAACCCACCGTATACTCCTGGGAGTCGTCGCGGGAGTCGACAGTCACGTGCTGCTGACCGTTTCATAGTGTAAGGAAGTATATTTTGTATTATTATTATTATTATTCATTCCTCAGGCTTTTCACGACCTTTGGTCGTATGTAGCCCCCTAGCCAGTGTGCGCTGCACCGTTCACTATGTACGTATGATAATATAAGCACCGCTTCGTAATCGATTCAGCCTTTCTTCTTTTTCATCCTTCTGGAGCCAGCCGGCCCGTCTTCATTGCAAATGCGACGACGGCTTTGACAATTTTGACGTCGGGTTTCCATGGTCTGCCATCTAGTTCGCTCGTATCCACTGCCATGTCAGGTTTACCTCCTAGCATATGTGACAGACTACCGAAGCTCGAACCCGCGGCTTCAATTACTACGCGACGATGTTCATTCCACCGTGTACAGCGGAGGAGGAAATGTTGGACTGTTTCACGCTCGACACCACACTCGCACGTATCACTGTCGGCCTTGCCGACCCGGTAGAGATATCCATTGAGTCGAGCATGTCCCGTGCGGAGTTGAGCGAGCGTCGAGGCTTTTTCCCGATCCAGGCTATCATATAATATTCTCGTATGGGGTCCCGGGAGAGCCGAATCTAGCTGGCGTGTAAACCGACCAGTGGTCGACAGTCGGAAATGACCCTTCCGGTGCTGATTAGTATTCGCCCGAGCCCATCGCAGCGCCGACGCGCGGAGCTGGACTCGCGCCCAGGACGGGGCAAGAACTTCACTGTTCACTTCTGTGGCCTTGCGTGCGAGGGCATGTGTTCGCGTAGTAATCTCCTGGTCTTTATCAGTAGGGGGCTTCAGACTGACCTTGACCCCCGCCTCCATCAGCTGGCGGATTGTTTCCGTGATCTGTACGATGAGAGCCTGGCCACTCTGGAGATGGGGTTTTGCGAGAGAGAGTAGCACGGCAGGGTGATTCACAACGGCCGTCACGTTTAGTTTCCACGGCGATATCGGGATTCGAGGGAGTGCCGCGCTGACGTACGAGACAGCCTCGAACACTACCCCCAGCTGTGCGTAGTGGGCATTGAGCGCGTCATCACTGCCGATCGTCCGGCTCGACGAGGTAACGTCGACTTGGCTCACGCGAACAACCAGCCCTGTTCCGACCAGCCCGTTGCGGACGCTGACGCTGGTGAACAACCAGAGGCGGGCGCGGCCGGCCTCGTGCAGTTCCGGCATGCCAGACCCCACAGAGGTAATCAACTCCCCAAGAGACCGCTGCCACGGATCTAGAGGGAATGGTCGGATGACCTCCATGTCGGACAGGCATTGTGGTCCGTGCTTCGCCAGCGTTTTGAACGGTGACCGATGACTCCCATTCTGCATGGCGGCTGCCGCTCGACAGCCCCAGAAGGGGTGGTCCGGTGGTAGGGTGTGGCAGACAATCCAATGCTTCAAAATGCGTGCGCGAAGACGTACGACCGTCGGTTCAATGCCCGCCTCCGCCTCAGCAATGGCGAGGGCCGTGCTGCGGGAGACGCCCACGATGGCCTGCGACGCGACACGCTGGACGGTTTCGAACGGCCGTATGATGCCCGCCGCAATGGTCGCATCCAGTCGTAGAGGGCATCATACCGATGCCGCATAGTCAATCTTTGATGCGACTGTGGAGGTGAACAGCTGGCGAGCAACCGAAGGAGGTAGCCCGCGCAGTCGTCTCAGCGCCAGAACGGCTTTCATTCCTTTGTTCGCGGCCTTGCCGATGTGTGACCTGAACCGTAAGTCTTGATCGAGTATCACGCCGAGAATCTTGACCTCGGACGCTGGGGCGACTATCGCTCCATTCACGTGTAACGGGAGCGCGGGGAGTGGGCGGTGCCGGGGGTTCCTCGTGAAGTGGATGAGCGATGTTTTCTCCGCCTCAAACACCGCGCCTGACTGCGCCGCCCATTCTAATGCATGTGGGATGACCTTTTGCTGCAATACGGCTGTGTTCTCGTCGGCCGATGAACCCACCGTCCAACGGGTGTAATCGTCGACGAAAGCGATCACTCCCGTTCTTTTGGTAATGGGGACATCCACCAGATTTGCATTCATAAAAAGGAAGAGGACAGGAGAGAGTGGTGAGCCTTGCGGGAGGCCCGCGTGCTCGACGGCCATCTCCTCGGAATGATACATGTTCACGACGATTGATGCTCGCCGTGAGGAGCAGAATCTTTCGACCCATCGGATCAAGACCTCCGAGATCAGTATCGAGAGGCATTTCAGGATGCACTTCTTCCTATTCAAGAGCTTCTTGCTACTTCAAATGCCCCCGAGGATTCGTCAGTGTTGATGCCAAACTCATTACTGTATGACCTGGTCCATACCCCGATGCCCAGGTCTAGAGCACTACCGACTAATGACGAGATGACGCAGTATCTCGATAGCAGTAAGTTTAACCCTTTTCTCTATGCCTGGCTCCACGTCTATCGACTCTATATACTAATTTGAGTTAGATGTGACAAGGGCTGAGCCGCTCTCCTTCTGGAAAGAGAATCAATTCCGATTTCCAGCTATTGCTCTACTTGCAAGGGATTATCTCGCAATTCCAGCAACTGGCGCTGGGGTGGAACGCCTATTCAATACTGCCCGTGATATCTGTCACTATCGCCGTGGGTCTCTAAAGTCGCGTACTGTCGAAGAGTTGATGCTGTATCTCTGTACCTCAAGGTTTGACCTTGAGATCCAGGTCCAGAAGGAATTTGAGCAATTTTTTAGGTCTGATGATACCCAGATCTTGATTGAGGAGAACGTCAAAAAGCCAAAGGATGTCGATACAGATGAGATCAGTGATACTTAGGAACAGGGCGATGGATCTGATGGGAACGAACCTTGTTCTGGGGGTCTGATAGATATTGATGGTGGTCCGGACGATGGTGATGCTGTTGTCACTACTGTAGCTGCAGATGCTATGGCTGTAGATGCTATAGTTGCGGATACTGCAGCTGCACCATCGCAGGTACGGACATCAAGCAGGAAGAGGAGGCATATTCAGGATGATGAGTATCAGCATTATCAGCATATAGATAGTTTAGCCTTTTCAGATTGATCTTATCAATTAATCTCATCAATCTGATGAATCAATCAATTCATAATAAATCAGTCAATTCATGAGAAATCAGTCAATTTGGAGCCTCAGGTGGTAATTTGAATACTCAAAAATACTAGCAAAGTCAGCATTAATTATGCAAATGCCAAGAATCACCATGTTTGCATTGTTTGAGGGGCCATTGGGCCCCCATGAGAGCCCCATGGGCTTCTACCTCGGGCCCTCGGAACGGGCCCAAAGCCAGGCCCATTTGATGGTTGGGCCTGGATGGGCTCTGGGCTTCGTGGGCTGGTGCGAGGTCTAGTCATGGGAGTCGTTTAACCCCTGAGTTTGACCAACTATGTGAAGAAAACCAAATTATCGCAATTTTTATGCCTCATGCTTCTCACCTTTTACAGCCCTTAGATGTGGACTATTTTTTAATGTTGAAGAGGCTTTATGGAGGAGCGGTTTCAACTTTGATGCGTGTTGTGATATGAGGCTGGTGCAGATCAGGAACCAAGCTGAACCATCGGAATTAATCCCGAGATATCTATACGAAGAACCAAGTTGATTGAAATCAACTTGGTCTTGTTGTATATATAGCCTCGTGTGCCTCACACTGGTGTGGTGAAATTTCGGGCGCAGCTGGGTCAACATTTACCTATTGGCCTGACGAAGTAATTGGAGGTATTACGCTTTTTTTGATGGCCAAGTGTACAAAAACCTTTTCTCTCTGTTGATGTTGACACCGTTTCAACACTCGCGGCGATACCACAGGAAAGCCCCGAAGACGAGTTTCAACGTCCACAAATACAGGTCCGTACCTTTTTACTACAGGAGACGACATGAAATTGATTATATATATCAATATACTCACCGATGATAAGTGCTTTCTCTAATACAAGGAGTACCCCATCTCAAGTACAGCATCAGCGTCGTCAATTGTATCGCCTCCGGACACCAGTTTGCCGCCGACCGAAGAGAATGAAAATTTTTGTACTAGATTAAATGACTGCCCAGCAGAGTATATTTTGCTTTTCCATGCATGATAGCCCAGAAAGGACCTGGATTGGTACGACAAGAAAACCGAAGTTACATTGCGAACTTCCCGCGCATGTGCACAGAAACGTTCAGGGGACAGGAGTGCGTGCCCTTACCGATGGTGGCAGGAAACAAAGTTACCGTGGGATTTTCCAAAAAGCAAATAGAATACGGAATCCACACAAACCACTCTGTAATATATCCGTGTCGTTTCAAGCAAAACTCAAGTCGTCGGTAGATTGAATAAGAACAACGTTACTTCAAGTAAAAGTGCCGACAAACGGGAATAATTAACGAAATGGCTCAATTCCAGCTTACGCCCATGGGATATAAGTCCAAGTACTGGTCAAAGTCGACAAAGTTATTCGTGACGCAACTGAAGGATAGTTGATCGGGGATCGAAGGCGAAGAAATAGCGTTCTCAAGCGTCTGATCCGTATAATTGATGGCACCCATCAGATCAATTTGATCAACAGAACACAAGTCATTGTTCAGATTGGACCATTGCTGAGACTCATCAGCAAGTGGCCCATACTCTAGGCTTTGCGTGACGGAGCTTTTCACCGGATCTGGGGGTGTACAATCGGCCAGTGGAGGTGTGCAAAACTTCTGAGGGGAAAGTAAGGTATTAGAGAAATCCGAACGCGAAACGGACGCAGTGCGCCATAACTCCTGTTTTATGGCGTTTGTGTTCTCGATGAACCTCTCATTCTTGGTGTGATCGAGGACGCCAAGGCGAGCAAGCAGGTCGTGTATCAAAGGTTGGCCGTTTGTCCCGACTTCCAAACGGTCATCCGGCCACCCTTCTCCGTCAACGCTGCGACGATACAATTGTTGAAGGCCATTAACCAACCAAGCTTGCTGCTGTTCAAGTATCTCAGGATATCTACTGGGGATAAAACGAAATCAGTTGCATTTAAAAAAAAGAAGCAATCGGTTCCACCCGACGTGGAAACGGAATCAGCTCACCCTTTTGGATACACTTTCTTGTCAGTCTTCCTGTTTACCCCGAACAGACAAATGCTATTATTTGATCGGCAACGCGAACACGGGCTTATGCCGTCACACTTTGAACAATCAGTGACTCTGGCAAATCTTTCATTGCCCGCCCACAGTTAAGCAATAACGTACCTTGGATTTTTTCAGGCGACACCAATCACAAGCCTTGTAGACGCGCCGGCGTGCCATGTCCGAATGGGAGCTGGAGGATGACTGTTCGACAATGATGTGGCTAATTTGATATGTATCAAGTATAGCAAGAAGACGATATCTCAAGGGCAAACACCATCGATATAGCAAAGGCAGAAAATTGAAAGAAGTATGAGTGCGGTGAGTCAAATCTCAGCGTAGCAGCATTTCTGGGCCTTTAGATTCAAGGTTCCACCAAAGCAGCCGATCATGTTAGCACTTCATTACATGTTGTTTACTTGACCGAATCGTTCTGATTACATATCCTCCTTCCCCAAAGTTTCCTGTGCCAAAGAGCTGCATATCTGGATTTGGTTTGAGAAAAGTCTATCATAAGATCGGTATTGCTCTTATGCTTGTTAAGAGTTCATCTTGTCTTTATGCGGATGTCTCCACAAGGTGACGTAGGACTCCGATGGTGAATTTCAATAGAGCATGAGCGACACTAGCAAAAAAAATTTTCACTCTCGGCACCAAACTCTTATTGGTTGATTATTATTACCGAATTCGCTCCTTGTGGGAACGTGAAGTTACATTCATATCCACCCTCCTAGCTTATACTGTAGCTGGCAGCCTCTGGAGGTACTGTACCACGTGTGCTTTGCACTCGTCCTGGTTTAATTAATAGAATTAAATAAGTGAAATCCTTGAGAGAATAGCAGGGCTTTAAAAAGTCTGGCAAAATTTCTGGCAAGATTTCCACTAAATATTGCTAGCAACAGTATAAACGTGATACAATTGTGATGATATTCCATGGGTGGGAGGCATTTGGATCAGTCTCGCCTGCCAGTCCTTGAGGCTTCCTCCTAGCTTCTTGCCTTGTGCGCATTGAAGGTTGCGATCAAATCCATAAGAGCCGGTGACAAAACATCGTAAGTTTCCAGCTTAAGGGCTTTGAATCTGCCTCTCACTTGGTCCATATCTTTGGGATCAAATCCCTGCTCAATGATAGATGACACAAAGCCCGCAAACTGTGGCTCCTGCCAACCGCGCTCGGGAGACAGTTCCACATGCACAAAATCCAGTCCCTTGAACGGATGGTCTTGCTCAATTCGGCCGTATAGGTGCACGCCGCAGTCTCGACAGGCATGGCGCTGGATCGCGGCGGCTTCGTCGACAATGTATAGCTTGGATTCGTGGGCGACCACGGAAAGCTTATCGCGGGGCACAACACCCACGATGGAGAACAGAGCACCCGATGGCTTCCAACACTTGGAACACCCGCAGGCATGGTTGTGGGCGACATTGCTCTTCAGCAAAACGGCTACCTTGTCAGAAGGGCAGCGGCAATAGAGTGTTCCTCCACTGAAACTAGGATCGTTTTTGTTGAGCCCTCGGTCCAGGAGGGGATGAAGTGACAAGGCCATGGTATTGATAGCTAGGCGAGGATGTGGAAGGTGAGGATGTGGAAACACGTCGAGTGCCTTCGCTGGTGTGTAGATGAGAAAGCTAATACTGTAGAAAGCCGCCTAAAACCACAAGAAATATATACATGCCTCCGAACTCGCCCTGCACATGCACCGGAGCACCCCGCATGAGGGGCAGCATAATGCTCAGAAAGATCCCTCGGTGAGTCACTGATTATATCACTTACCATATCATTTACCCCTCACTGCCCCCGGTGCTATTGTAAGAAAAGTCATATACGAAGAACTTGGTGGGCTAAAATTCCCGGTCAGCTCATTGGCTATTAGTTTTAACTAATTGGGGATAGATTAAGGGACCCACATATCCGCCCATGGGTATGCTGATGTGGGTCCAACGTGCGCGCCGACAGAACCCGGAAAGTGCTTTCTGATACAGTAAATTACAGCACAATACAATAGCCCGGTCGCTGCTGGAATGGTCTCAGGATCGTATCAGTTACGATCCTGCATTGCCAGTCGCAGTTTTCATGGATGATTATGGAAAAAGCCACGGTGTCACCCAGAACCAAACGAGGAAATCAACTCAATAGATGGAAGCCCCAGGAGGAAACCACAAATAAGATACAAGAGATTTTTTCTTGGGTTTGGCAAGTTGGCGTACATGCTGCTAATGCCCTCTGTGTTACTACTAGGCGACTTCCGCTATGACTATGGTTTTACAAACCTCAAGTGGCGAGATCACTGCCATAAGGAGATAGAGGCGTGTAATCCGATGCTTAGGGTGATAATCGGTAGTATCTAAATCCCAAAGTGACCTCCAAGAGCCAAGTGATGCCGAAATAAAACCAAATTGGAACTCGTATCCAAAATTTGAACCCTACTTCAGATACTGCGCTGCGTGAGCAATGTGGTCATCCGCAAAAGAGGCCATGGTGTAGTAGCTGTGGTCGTAGCCTGGCTGCATTCGTAAACAAAGGCCGTTCAATCCGGCCGCTTGGGTCGCTGCTTCAAAGTTTTCCGGAAGAAGCTGCCCGTCGTTGTAGAACTTGTCGCTGGTGCCCTTTGGTGGAGACCAACCAATCAGCAATGAAATCGAACCAGCGATATGGAGAGGGGATATACCACATCAATGAGCATCTTCAATGGCCCTTTCCATCTTTTCACCAGCTCCGTCGCGTCGTGTTTCTTCCATAGATCCCGGTCGCTATCTCCAAAATACCCCGAAAATGCTTTCTGGCCCCAAGGACAGTTGATTGGGTTGCAGATCGGGGCAAAAGCAGAGACAGATTGGTATTTCCCAGGGTTGCGAAGAAACTTTGCACCGTTAGCTCTGAGACCTGGAAGTGGACATAAGCGCAGAGCCCTGCCTGCCGCTTATAAGTCAGATAGTCAGGAGGTCTCGGACTTACCAGCGTCAAAGCACCGTGGCCACCCATACTGTGGCCCGTGATGCTGACTCGTTGGGAGTCGATTTGGGAAAACTCGCTGAAGACCAGGCTAGGTAGCTCCTCATTGACGTAGGTATACATATTGTAGCCTTCGCTGTAAGGTTCTCGCGTAGCGTCCACGTAAAACCCTGCCCCTGTACCAAAGTCCCAGGAATCGTCTTCACCTGGAAGATTGAGACCCCCTAAAAAGCATTAGCTATACCATCCGAAGGGGGGTTTTCCACAGAAGAGGTACATGTCTTGAGTGGGAGATGAATAGGATGGCATTCAGGCTATGGCTGGGCTAATGAATGGGGTTGACGGTGTCATCATGGGTAGCGCCCGGGAAAGAATGTGCAGGAGAGGTGGGTGAGTCGTACTAGGGCTGGTATCGGGATAAAGTACGGCAATTCCCTCCTTGGAGGCACCGTGCTGAAAGAATCCCTTCTCGGAACAGTTTTCAGCGGTGCATGTGAGGCCAGATAGATAGATCAGTAGAGGTATTCTCTTCTCCGGTCGCGCGAACGCTTGCGGCGGAAGATATAGATTAAACGCCATCTCACATCGGGTGGAAATGGATTTGTGGCTCAACTTGAGGAGCTTGCCACCAAACGACGCAATTTCTGCTTTTGTCTCGATCGCCATCTTGCACATTGATGTTCAGTGTGGTTTCGGTCAAGAAGAGAACAGTATCAGCAGTTCGGTTGTTTTGCGGGATTCGGGGGCTTCGTAGCATAAGAACAAAGAAGAAGCGAGTTACCGCAGTTTCCTTCCTGGCTGACCTAGTAAAGAGAAGTGACGGTGGCTAATTGATGGCGAATTCGCTCGATGGACGCTTTCGACTCGAAGTTCACCACAGTAGCCCCAGGCTAGTAAGGTAAGTTTTCTTTCTGGACTGGACAATACGAAAATGAAGTTCATTCATTACGTCTTAAGGCCGATCTACTCCATTTCGAACCGTATACATGCTTTTTGGAGCTGCCGCAACAGGATCTGCCACCGGAGCTGTATCTTATTGGCTGCTGCTGTTTCCTCAAATGTCCAAGAATCGTTCTGAGATTTACCAGAGCCTCCATTCAAGATCGATGATGCTGGGTCAGCGGCCCCGTCAATCTAGGACAACGTTGGGTGGCACTCGGGCTTCTTTTCCAGCCAACCAGCCAGCCATTGACGGTGCGGTAGGACCTCGGCACGTTGAGCATCTCCAAAACCTAACCAACCTGTGGCTAAGTTGCTATCCAACAAAATCCGAAAGTAGCGGTGTGCGTTTGATGTTCGATCTGCGAGTTCAGAAACACTACGAGAGGGGAAGTCCCGCAGTTTGCACTCCCGCGACATTCCGTCATGCGTATTTACCAACGTGCACGAGTTGGACTATCCTGTAACACCAAATACAGAAAAGCCAAAATGAGGACAGTGGCGATACCCCGCTTATCGATCGGAAGTTACGCTGCCATAGGTGCGTGGCTATATCATTCACCGCGTAAATCCGGCAATCTCCCATTATTGCATCTCAAACGAGCCCTTGGACTAGTCATGGTAGAGAAAAGCCAATGGGACACGTCTTTTTGCGTCAGAGATCAAGCTAATATTAGGCAGCGGATCGGGCAAAAGTTATCTGAGTCCTGACCAAAACGATCTCCTGCCAAAGCCCAAGTATGAACAAGAGAGGAGACAACCGTCTACTAGATCTATCAGGGAAGTAGCAAAACGTCCAGAAGCTCATGAAGTAGGGTGATGAAATAATTTACGGGATGGCAGTAGTTCTACTTGGTGCTTTCAAGCCGGCCCGAAGACACACGGTGACTGGAAAGAACAACCTCAACGAAGAGAAAGGTTCAGATCATGCCCTAGCTCTCCATTATCCCACAGGACTTTCTCAATCGGCTGGAAGACGAAAAAAACCTTAAGAACACCGTTGTTGTCATTCTCGCTCGTCAGGTTTTTCCACGAATGGGCAGTCCCTCGCTGCACGAAAACGTCACCCCTTTGGAGCACTTTGGACTCTCCTGAATCCAAAAGTAACTCCGTAACCCCGTCAACAACTACACCGTAGTCAAGAGTCGAGGTGCGGTGCATCGGAACAACGTTGCCGATGGGAACTTCAAGCATGGTACACGCTGTTCCGTTCGTTGGATTTAGCGGCGACGGGTCCGACAACGATGATTTGTACTGCTTGACGTCGAGATTGGCCTTGGATTCGGCGATTTCTGACGAAGGGGGAGACAGCCCTGACACAGGGAAATTTGTTGTGGAGTAGGCAAGAGCAAAGGCGGAAGTTGTAGGTCTTCCTGGTGGAACTGGAAAGCCATTGAAGGGAATTTTTTCCGGTACCGACTGGTCAAATACTGCTTGGCCGCTTTGGCCGTCGTGCGTGGTAATCACGCGGTTGAAGGAGGATGGAGAGTAGGCCATGGAGATTCACGTCAAGAAGTCCCGATATAGAATTGAAGTGAAATCGTTCCAGGGAGTTAATACTTACTTATGATGTCTTATTTGCCTGCTGAACTTCGATGACTCTAAGATAGCGTCATTATTACTCTGTATATTGGCCTTAGTTGTAATCCTTAACCAAGTCCGACAGAAATAATGCCGATCGTCATGCAAACGACTGCAAGGCAGGTCCTCCCTCGGTTCGACAAGCAGCACTCAAGTCAGCCAATGTAGAATTCATGTAGCCTATCAGATATCATATCCATTTGGCCCCGCGTGTATGACGTTCTTTATTGCAGAGGATAGCCAATGCGGAAGAAAGGTTATTTTTGGGTTCATCTAGTTCATTCGTTCGTACTATTGCCAAAAAAAGAGAGGACATCTATCTATCCTAAATCTCTTCTAGAGCGGCCAAATCGTCATAATACCAAAGATTGTAGGTCATCATGACGAGTAGGCGAGGCTTGTGATGTTTCCGGCGAGGGTTCGATCTCGACTACTTAAGCAGCTTTACCGCTGGGCATCCGTATTTTGATCAATTGAAGAACTGTAACCGCAGGCAAAGCCAAAAGCACTACCCTCATATCGTGGCAAGATGACACCAGTCTCACCATCAATTACTACCGATATTGGCAACTATGCCGACACTGGACGTGGAGATCCGCACAAGACAATGAAGGCCTTAACCTGGCAGTCACCCAACGTGGTGCAGCTTCGTAAGTTTGATGATAATCATGAAATTCCTAGAATTGAGCCTGTGGCTTATGTGACATCCAAGTGCAAACGGCGAGGCCTACAATCGTTGATGCTGGGGATGTCATCGTGAAGGTGACGGGAAGCACCATTTGCGGCAGTGATTTGCATCTGCTTCACGGTATGTGAATGCGCCCGTTCTTCTTATTGACCGAAATACCTACTTCTCCCCTACTCACAAGCGTACCCAAGGCGCCATCCCCGAGCTTCAGAAAGGTGACATACTCGGCCATGAGTTCTGCGGGATTGTTGAGAAGGTCGGCCCCCAGGTCAAAAACCGCAAAGTTGGTGAACGGGTCGTAGCCTCCTTCCAGATCGCCTGTGGTGAATGTTTTTACTGCAAAGAGAAGCTCTCTTCGATCTGTGAAAGAACGAACGGCAGTGCGAGCGAAAAGACCTTGTACGGGCGAAGAACTGCCGGTAAGCAACGCCATTCCGAAACGAGTGTGGCCATCAGATATCTCACATAAGACAAGGCATGTTTGGGTACTCCCACTTCACGGGAGGGTTCGCTGGCGGACAGGCTGAATTTGTTCGCGTGCCAATTGGCGATGTGAATCTCCTTCCCTTGCCCGACGATGTGCCGGATGAGACGGGGCTTTACTTGTCGGATGTGCTGTGCACTTCGTGGAACGCGGTTGTTGACACCGGCGTCAAGCCCGGCGATTCGGTGGCCATTTGGGGCGCCGGCCCCGTCGGACAAATGGCGGGAGAATTTGCACTCGTCAACGGCGCCAGTAAAGTCATTATGATTGATGGTGGAGCGGGGCGATGGCGCCTGGATTTCTTGAAGAAGAAAATTCCTCAGCTGGAGACGGTCGACTACACTCGACTCCCCAAGGGAGAAACCGTTGCCTCCGTGTTGAAGCAGATGTGCAACGGGGGCCGAGGCCCCAATGTGGCCATTGAATGTGCAGCCGGGGAATACTCCAAGGGGCTAGGTCACCAGATGCAAAGAGCTTTGGGCATGGAGAATGACACGTCAGAGTTGATCAATGAGATGATCACCTCGGTGAGGGGTTTCGGAAGCTGTGGAGTGACTGGAATTTATACGGGTTACGTACGTCATGACTTCCTTGACTCCACGAGGCATTCGCGCACACTAATATCGTGGCAGTGTAATCATTTCAACATCGGCTCGTTGATGGAAACTGGAATTCGTCTGTGTGGAAACGGCCAGGCACCGGTGCACAAATATTGGAAGGAACTCTTGGCTCTGATCCAGCAAGACAAGATTCATCCGATGGATATGGTGACACATCGGTACAAGCTTGACGATATGGAGAAGGTTTATGAACTTTTCAATAAACGGGCAGACGGGATGCAAAAGATCTTTGTTGAAACCCAGTATTCTGCCGCCCCTGCTGTTGGGAGTCCGGCAGTGACCCACCTCTAGAGTGCCCTATCTGGCATCAAAGACACTAGGCGTGAAGGATCTTCCTTTACCCCGCTGCATTTGAATCGATTGGATTTCTTGACGTAATTCATCAGTTGTTTCAAGTTCAAAATCCACCTCTATTATTTCATGAAGTGTTCTGAAAACAATGTAGGATGAAAATAGTAACACGGTCAAGTAAATCTACATCGGTAACAAAATTACGTTGTTGTCACTCGTTAGAGTAGCCAGCACCTGGGCAGGTTCATACGTTAGCCAAAAATAACAATGTATCAAGAAGGGCTTGAGGGTAAATGTTCCAATCCGATATCAAATGCGGCACCTTTACAGTAATTGCATATTAGAGGATTGGGCGGCATGTACGACGCCCATACCTGATTCGGCCATAGATGCGGCCATAGCAGAGAGATCAAGGCGCCGGCAAATCTGTTACACCTGCACCGACGAGATTAAATGAGGGGGTGGCGGAGGGAAATCAGATTTGAGGCCCAAAATCTCATCACGAAGTAGTTTGACAGATATCCAAATCCGTGCTGGGGGTGCCTGACGAGTGTCCATTACCCAAAGTTAACGAAAAGGATTACGGCAAAATTACTGATTCAATGGCCTTCCAGGCTATGCGTTACACTACTTACGTTATTATTATTTACCGCAAATCAAATTTCCGAACTACATTAGATAGATACTCTCGGATCTCGCTGGAATTTGTTGGCTGGGGAGGCGAGACGAACTGTTTCTGAGCAGTGATTACTGGTTATTCCTGGGCATATCTAGCGACATGTGGACACAACCTGCCATGTAACATCTATAATGCGCTCCAACTGGTGGGCAGCGAAAGCAGTTGCTTAAGAAATGAACCCATGACAGGCAAAAACCGGCCAAAACATCGTACATCGTGCATTGCGATTGAGTTGGAAAACAAAACCGTGTCTGAAGCTAAACTAGAGGCATTGGCACAAAGTGCAATCGGTCATATAAACACACTCGCTTACACTCGCTTGTTTTCACTGTTTGCTTTCCGCGAGCACGACTTAGGCCTTCATATCCAACACGCAACGAATACAATCGCCACTCTTCATATGCTGAAAAGCTGTATTGATGGTTGCAAGTGTCTCGCGATGGGTAATGTATTCATCAACCTTCATGTAGCCAGCAACATAGTCGTCCACGAGGCCGGGCAGTTGGGAGCGACTTTTGATGCCACCAAAAGCACAACCCTTCCACACACGCCCGGTCACAAGCTGGAATGCTGTTTCCTTTGTCAGCCACCATTCGTATTGGCCCAAGCGAAAGAAAAAAAAAATTCACACTTACGTCTAGTCGAGATCTCTTGGCCAGCAGCAGCAACGCCAATGATAATGCTCTGACCCCACCCCTTGTGGCAGGATTCAAGGGCAGTACGCATAACACCTACATTTCCCGTGCAATCAAAGGTATAGTCACACCCGCCGTCCGTCATTTCAACAAGCTGTTCCTGGACGGTCTTTCCGTCGAGTTTGGTGGGATTCACGAAATCGGTGGCTCCAAATTTGTGGGCCCAAGCTGCCTTGTCGTCATTCACGTCAACGACAATGATTTTGTTGGCTTTGTTCTTGACTGCACCCTCAATCACCGACAGTCCAATGCATCCGGCGCCGAAAACAGCGATGTTGGAGCCTTCTTCGACATTGGCGGTGACGGTCGCTGCGCCGTATCCGGTGGTAATACCACATCCCAGAAGACACGCGCGGTCGGTCGGGGCTTTGGGGTTAACGGCAACAACCGATATATCAGCAACTACCGTGTATTGGGAAAAGGTGGAGGTTCCCATGTAGTGCAGGATGTCTTTCCCACGGGCTTTGAAACGAGTCGTCCCGTCTGGCATCACACCTCGGCCCTGGGTAGCACGGATCTTCTGGCATAAATTGGTTTTGCCAGACTTGCAGAACTTGCACTGCCCACATTCGGGGGTGCTGTTTGAACTGGTGAGTATTCATGCGTAGCAAATCTGGGTGATCATGAAGCTTACTAGAGAGCGATAACGCGATCTCCAGGCTTGACGGTGGTCACTCCTTCGCCAACCGACTCGACAATGCCGGCGCCTTCATGGCCGAGGATGACAGGAAAGGCGCCCTCTGGATCCTTGCCCGAGAGGGTATAAGCGTCTGGGGGAGTCCGGGAGGTCAGCCAAAATTGACCCAAGTATGGAAGACCGTATGACCCAGCGGATCAGCGGGAATCTCACCCGTGTGACACACTCCGGTGTGGACGATTTGAATGCGAACTTCGTGCGCTTTGGGAGGAGCAACCTCAACATCCTCGATCGAAAACGGCTCGCCCGCTGCCCATGCAATCGCGGCCTGTTAAAATTTCAGTATCCATTCTGTTTCCATAAACCAGAGCTATTTTATATATATATATATATATAAAGGATATCTACTCATATCCTGGGTGGCATTGAACTTACCTTGCAAGTAATGGTCTAGGACGTACAAGTTAGCCATCGCCCGAGGAAACGACAAAGCAAAGGTAAGACGGGCACCAAGACTAACCCAGCTAACGCATGGAGTCTCTAATGCGGTAACTAGGCCATCATTCTGAGGTATGTTCTTCAAAGAGAGTAAATAGAAAGATAAAGAGTGTAGTAAAAAGAAAAGCTAACAGCCAAAACTCATCACGGGGGATCTCACTTTACCGACAGTGTTTACCATTGCGAATTGCGATGTTGGTCAAGGAAAATGTTATGAAGCTTGTGTAGGTTCGTAGAAAACAAGGGTAGGGAGGACGTTGTACTATGAGCTTCAAACTTAATCTTCCGTGGCGACGGATCCGGGCTTTATAGCTCCGTTCCCTTGCGTAAACAAAAGCATCAGAACGAAATCGAATGATGACGAAACCAGTGACGCCTAGACCTGTGATGTACGTGGTTAAACCGAAAAAATGACAAGTCATCTGAAATATAGAAAATGGAGAAATACGAGCTTCCAAGAATGCGTCATTTCTATTGGCCTAGTGGTAATGGAGCCGACGCATCCGAATTATAGAGAAATGTCAGATATTACATGATGCTGTTTAGGGGAATAGTATCGTCCAATCATTGAGCCTGCATAGCTACGAAAAGGTGTGATAACATCCCCCAACCAATAATTGCCTTGCTAGGACAGAGTTTGAGACCCACCAAAGCCTACTGCAAAGGCCCCACATTACACCCGCCTCCGACCATTCAAGTAATCCAGGGTCAGGGATCGCAGTCTTGACATCAGTGTTTAGGGGAATACTATTGTCCAATCATTGAGAGCTACGCAAGGTGTGATAACATCCCCCAACCAATAATTGCCTTGCTAGGACAGAGTTTGAGAGCCACCAAAGCCTACTGCAAAGGCCCCACATTACACCCGCCTCCGACCATTCAAGTAATCCAGGGTCAGGGATCGCAGTCTTGACATCAGCGATCGTATGGTAAATACCCGTTGATGGGGCTCAAGATAGCATGGCCTGAACTACAATACTCATCTGTCTCCTTTCACTACTGCTGTATTATCTTCCAAACCTCCTACCACCCGATTACTCAGTTACCTTTGCCGAACAAACGATGTCAGAGAAAGAACAAGTCGTAATCATTGGTAGTGGCTGGGGAGGCTATCGGCTGGGATACGGCATCGATCATCGAAAATACGATATTACTCTGATATCCCCTGAGAACACTTCTGCCGTGACTCCCCTGCTCGCCAGCGCTGCGTGTGGACTGTTCGACCCGCGCTTGGCCCACGAACCGATCCGACGGAAAGACTTCCACGCGAAATACATCAAAGCATTTGTCGTCGACATCGATTTCAGTACACAGACCCTCATCTGCCAGCCCGCCTTCGAGCAGCTGAAAGATGAGAGATTCGAAGTCGCCTATGATAAGGTCATTCTTACGCCCGGGTGTCGAAGCAACACGTTCGGAATCCCAGGTGTTGCAGAGAATGCGATCTTCGTGAAAAACGTGGCCAATGCCAACATGGTTCGCAGCAGGCTGAACGAGGTGCTCGAGATGGCGTCCCTCCCGGGTACATCTGAAGCCCGCCAGCGGCAGTTGCTCCACGTCGTCATCGTAGGGGGTGGTCCAACCGGAATCGAAGTGGCGGCCGAATTGACAGATCTTTTCGATGGAGACTTGGGTGTGCTGTTCCCCGACCTTAAGGACAAAACATCTGTTTCTGTCCACGACGTCGCGCCCCAGATCCTGTCGCCGTTCGATCGCAAGCTATCCGAATACGCATGTACTGCCTTGAAAAGCAACAAAGTTGGCATCAAGTTAAACTCCCACATCTTGAATGTCACGGCCGACACTATTGAGACTAAAGAAGACGGAGTCACTGGCTACGGGATGCTCATCTGGGCGACGGGGAACAGGTCGATACCGCTGATCGACAACCTGGCGCTCCGGAAAACCGAACATGGCCTGTCTCGGATTCTGACAGATGATCGGCTGAATGTACTGTCCCCCGATGGTGATGCAATCTCTAATGTCTTCGCAATGGGTGATGCGGCCGATATCGAAGGTGGGACGCTGCCAACAACCGCCGAAGTTGCCATTCAGAAGGCAGATTATCTCATCAAGCTGTTCAACCACCCCGGAAAGTCCATCCAGCCATTTCTATATAGACAGCGGTCGTTGGTGACGTATACGGGCGCTGGAGATGGTGTTGTTCAAGGAAAGCGCGACTACACGGGCTACGGTGCGTGGCTGAGTTGGAGGTCCGGCAACTTCTTCTGGACGCGATCGTGGCGGAGGAGAGTCCTGATGTGTTACGCGTGGCTGATGGACTGGTTGGATGGGAGGGAGATCATTCGGAATTAGAAGATATCCGGTTGTCGATTCTCAAGCGGGAGATGCTCTGTCGAATCTTCGCAATGAGTCTGTTAACGTGGAGTCTTTGTCGTTGAAACCAGGCTAAGGTTTGCGCAGATAGCCCAATCATGAGGTTACTTTGGTCTCAGATCATGTACGAAAATGGTTTGTCAAATTGAATGCCTACGGAGTTATGATGAAAGTAGACAGCTCTGGCCGCAGACGTCAGAAATCCTAAATCATCATCATCCAGGAAAGCTGTCTGGCCCCCTTAAATTGTGACTACCTTGGCTCTTTCTCGGCCAGATAGTCCGAGCTTGCATACGAGCTAATTTTAATTCAACTTGGAACTTCACAACCGTATGTCTACTCAGGTTAAGAGACCGTATGAACGTGCACAGGCAACGCATTAAAGTATTCGGCTAAATATTCACATCTTTCGGCCACCTTGGTCGTTGACATAATGTTGCAAATGATGAGTGGCCATGGTTTGCGCCCAAGTGAACCTTAAGTGACGTTAGGTAGTGTTGGAGTTCTCATATCCGACGCGAAAGAAAATCCTCGCGCTCAAAACTCCCGTTTTCTGGGTCCACTTTTGCTTCTGGTAGTATTATACTTGGGATAATTGGTGAGATGTCGTTCGTGTCTCAGGGTGCGTTGATTGTGATTGCATCTCATGTCCTGCCAGCATTGGACTGAGGGATCCGTCCCGGAGTA
>HG814378.1:0-31179 GCA_000576735.1 Penicillium fuscoglaucum FM041
TGGTGCTGCAGCACCGGTGCTGCGGGACTTGTCAAGGCCTAGAAGTATCTGCTGGCTAGAGAGTTAAACTGGATGTAAGCTCTGCATAGGGATTATAAGCTTTATGTTTATCAGGTCTCATGCGATCTCTGTGACCGGTCGTGTCAGGGAGTCGGTATGAGTGCCCTATATTTAGCTTTAGTTTATCGCTGGATTCCTTGGTAGTAACCTAAGTCGCACGGTTTGTAAGAGCCGTCACTGAAACAGGGTTATAGGCTTGGCGCCGAGACGTTAGGCCGTGTCTGTAAGGCGGTCGCGTCTCCTCGTGATTAGTAGCCATCAGATAGTAGTCAATTATAATCCGTTGTTCAATTATAATCGAAGAAATATCCTGGTCGCGGTAAGTCTGGTCAGGGTCCACCCAATGACAGCAATACTACCGAGAACTTCTAAGTGCCAAGATTCAGTCTCTAAATGCCAAGAATGCCTAGTTCCTATAAACAGAGAATTGCCAAGACTAAGAACCAGGAGTGAATTCAGAGCATTAGCTAATTCCCTAGTCCTATCTTCAGTGCGATATGGGAAGTCTACCTCATCTTAAAAGCACATATCTGCTTTATCCTATCCATAGCTTCTCTCCCAGCAAAGTAAATAACTAGAGGCACTAAAGTACATCGAGCTAGGGTTTCGTCAACTTACCTAAGAGTAAGTCCAGTTAGCTAATCAGGACATAAGAATATACCTAGTTATCTTCAAAAGCTACTTCAGTTAACGTTCAAATACTTTGGTTCTTATACTCCGGGAGGATAACATAGAGGTCCTGGCGGTTATAGACGCAATCATTCTCAAGTATCTCGAACTTCCATCTACTCTAAAGTGAGTTTAGAGATGACTAACAGCATAATTCCAGACCTAACCACTATATTTAGAAAACGTGTCTTTAGGAATAGAAGGTTTATGCTCGAGAACGGGGATCACTGCCACTTTCTAAGACCGCTATCGTCGAAAAGACTATTCCGTAAAGCGAATCGAAAGATAAACTAGAGATACTTAAAGAGGATAATTATAAAAGCTTGCTTATAACCGTCTACAGATTCAGAATAGAAACAGTGGATAGAGAATTAATAAACTAGCATCGTAGCTAGGGAAAATATAACACTCCTAGTCTAGAAATACGGGGATATATACGATATTCTATAGAATCTAGGTTACGGCTTATTTAGGGCCGTTTTTCTGTCGCATAAAATCTAAGAGTAGAACTAGACTGCGACATCGCCCGTCCATGGGCACTAGAAAGTGTCCACGGCCCGTGGGCCTTTTGAAATTCGACGCCCATCGCCCATCCTTATGCAAAAATAATGCAAAAATTACCCTATTAGGCGATTTTATGTACATAACTAGTTCTTGGCAGTACCCACCGTGCCAAGAGTGCCCGCATATGTCTTGGCGACGCTAAAAATGTCTCCACAAAAACGGGCGTTGTCGCAGTCTAAGTAGAACCTAAACATTTATCGCTTTTATATAGTTAAAGTCTTCCGCTGTAAAGCATAAACAACCGAAATAGCTTACTAGAGACGCGTTAAGTCCGAGTTTTATATATCCTCTTTATTACAATATCAAAATATTGTTTAGACTTTTAAGTTACTTCGAATAGATAATAATAGCTTTTACGAATACTTAGAGTATTATTCCGGTAAGGACCTATATTTATTAGTAGCTATATCCGGTTAGCTAGAAGAGCTAGAGGCCGATTGTTTCTTTAAACAGCTTATATATAGCGTTAGCTATATCTATAAGATAGGAATTACTTATCACGACTTAAAGCCGGAGAATCTTCTTCTTAGTACTAATAGCTACCTAAAGATTTCCGATTTTAAAAGCGCTAAATATTTCCGCCTTAATTAGGAAAACTAGATATATATATCTAGGATATATCACGGTTTACGCCCTTTTATATCGCTAGAACAATATCTATATAAGGAATTTAATCCTAGATCGGTCGATATCTAGACTACTACTATAACTTATCTTATAATAAGAACAGATAGGATTCTATAGAAGATAGCAACCGATTAAGATGAATCTTTTCGAGACTACGTTATAGACTATATTATTAGAAAAGGGCATTTTTTTATTAAGGAAATATATAATATTAATTACCGATTTCCTGTCCTATCTAGCTATTATACTAACTCTACAGTAATAGACAGTAAGTCGACGAGTTATATATTCGATACTAGATATTGAAAACGTACGCCGGCCTATCGCACCTAAAATTCTTGATTCCCGGTAGCTATAAGAGACTAAAACCTATATAGCCGCTAGATTATGACCACTTTAGCTAGATAATTATTTTTATGGCATTAATGAAATAAAACATATAGACTTAACATTAATACAATCTAGTTATATAGCCCTGGCCCCCTCCTTTCTTAACAACTTATCCTTAACGACCCAACTTAACGACTTACTGGACGATATCATTGCATTATCAGTAGATGTAGGTAGATATCGGTGTCGCCCAACCAATGCAACAGCCACCAAAACCAACTTGCTGACGGCATGCTATGCACCACAAAATGAATAGCTCTTGCAGGGACACCGACATAGCTGTACGCTGGCACAACCTCGAAAATGATATTGAATGTCGAAAACGATACGGGTTGGAATTGGTAGTGAACTGATTCGGCATTCCTTATGAAGAGTACCGCAAGTGAGATCCACAAAATGTCATTACAGTTACGTTCATCATTTCATCATTCGCATGTTAGGTTGCAGTAATATTTTGTGTACTCATTGCACCCACACTCCAATACTGACCTATTAAGGCAGCATGGCTTTGGTGGCCAGGTCTTTCTGGTTGCTCAGAATTAGGGCTTATAGTACTTGGTTCGTAAGGTGTCTGTTTGGAAGAAGGAATAGAGCCAAGCGTCATTGTGATCATGTAGGTGGTGTGATCCCTAGGGATGGGTAGAGTAACGATCTTGAATGTGCTCGCGGTAGTCTTCATACTATAGTTTGATTATCCAAATTTGATGACTTCTCACCAAAAAGGGGTGTTCGAATGATAAGACTTCGCCTAATAAATACGCACATGGTGGTGGCTGGGCGTGTATCCGTGATTTGGCAAACCGATAAAATCACAGTTTGCAAGGCGGCGAAGGCGCTGTGCTTGCAGCGATTTTGGTCCAAAAAGTGCATGCCACATCATGCATTGTGCATAATGCAGGTGATCTGGCAAGAAGCACGTAATGCGTGCGTGAACCCCTGCAGTCTACATAAGTACCCGTGTTTGAATGAGGCTGCAGCCTCGGACTTCATACGAGCCAGAGGCGGTTAGCGCTTCTCTTCACGTTTGCTTAGAGAGGCGCTTGGCCTAATTAAGACACTACTAACCAGATTTTACCATGGTGCAAGACTAGAAGGCCATGCGAGATTTTCGAGCCTAGGAATAAGGACTACGATTGGCTGCTGCCGCATTTACGTACAATCCTTCGCCGCTGATGCTGAGATCTTGGAATATAGAGGCTTAATTCCGACTCGCATTTAAGACAATCGGCGCTCTTAGAATTAGAGAGGAACAGCTATGCGTGGTGGCTTGAGCAAGTAATCAAAGCGCTCGGTCAAATGTGGTGAAAATCGAGAAGGGTAGCAGGAGATAGCGCGCACAAAGAAACGCTGAGTAACTATAGAACCGGACTCTCGATTCTGCAGGATAGAAGCTTTATGCATCTTAGCTAGTCCGTTCTCTGCTGAGTGGGTATTTACTGGTTGCCGGGGAAACATGGTGAGGAGTGTGTAGTGACGCCAAGTATGTATTGGAAATCGGCTGAGACTTATAAGAGCGGCGTGAAAAAAATATCACAGGTAGACTTAGGGGGTGGCAGGGTATTAGGGAATGCACGGACATAAGAGCAAATGGGGATAAATAAGCCAATAACATCTAATAAACACAATCCTTCCTTATGCTAGGAAAAGCTGGTCATCAATTGAATTAAATTAATTTGATAAATTAAACATATACTAGTATGATTTCCTCGAACGAATAAAACATTCACTAAGTACGTTTGACATGCGTATAAAGACAAGGACCGTGAACACTAACACTGCCATCAACAACTATTGACTTCCTATTTACTCAACGTTGATCGAATTCGTCGTATGCAATGGTCCAGAATCAACCAATCCACCCATTTTCCAATATCATTTTGTGAAGGGTATTCGTTTCCTCACTCTACTATGACGAGAGCTCAAACACTTTAAATCGGCCACTTAAGGCCGTCGAAAATGAGCGGCCTCTCAATTCTTCAACGCCGCCGCACTTAATTGCGTTTGCCTACCTTGTTCTGGTCTAAACCCAGCTAGCTGTTTTTCTGATTAACGTACGATATGCTGAGTTAGGGAGCTAAATTCAATTATTGCTCCTAGGATCGTGCTCACGGCCTCTAGGAGCTAAATTTTCTCCAGGAACTGTACCTGTCACTCCTGGGAGCGAGACAGATCGTTCCTAGGCTCTTTACCTTGGATTGTCAGGGATATACATGAAGCATACAGGATGGATGGAGATATGATCTGCGTGGGACCCACATGGTGTATATGGGTTCCCCTGAACGCGAGGAAGCTACCTTTCTTTTGCTTCCTCGCGCTAGAGGCGACTAGAGCTTTTCTTAATATTGATTATCCATCTACGAAACTCAGTCCCCATCTACGTATACGTAAGACCCTCACACCATGTCCTGGGAGCCCTGTCGCTCCTAGGAGTAAAAACCCTAAAACCCCTAAACCCCCTAAAACCCTGAGCCCTATTGACAAGGTGGGAGCCAAGCAAGACAGTGCTCACGGACATTTCCGGCACGCTGGTCTCAATATTGAAGTATTTTAGACCAAATACATTGTTTTATATGCATTTTTCCGCCCTCGGCACCTGCTTATGTTAATTCCTGACTTGAGATGTGATCCCATGCTCAATATTCGCGCGGCAAATCCTCATTTCATTTGACAGCCAGTGTTTATCCATAGACAGTCACTTAATATAAGCTGAAGCATGTTGAATTAGTTATACGTTTCAGACTACAGTGTCCCGCTTCCGAATTTGCGCTGACCTTATCACATGTGTATGAGACAAGCGAGGGAGACATAACGCCACCACTGGATCCTGACTTTTATTCCGTAAAGTCGGGCATAAGACCGATCCAAACCATATGATTTTTAAGGACGGGCACACGTTATGTGAGAGATTCTAGTAAAGAGATGACTTCATTAGAGACGTACTTTCAAATTGTATTAACATTTATATCTAACCCCCAGGGAATGAACATTTGCATCTTTTCTCGCTATTACATATCCCACTTGAGCCAGTTTCGCACTATCTCTTTTTAAATGACAAATCATTATTTACATATTCCATCGTCCGAAGAAAAGGGCACGTTGACAGCATACGAGCTGTTGTTTGCACGCCTACCATGTTATTCAATGTATCAAGATCGCTTCAAATCTGGTCTGTTGCCCTGTACAAATTCCAGCCTGAGCTTGAGTGTCCAAAATGACAAAACAAACCAGAGCCGAAAACTAAGTTGTATACAGACTATTTAGACACCACATTACTCCCTCGGGGCGAATGTTCCATTTGCCTGGAAGAGCTAGGTTCGACAGCCGTCTTTCGCCAGCTGCCTTGTGGCCATGTTATCCATCAACCCTGCGCAGACACCTGGCTTTGTGCTGGCGATGCCAGTTGCCCCCTATGTCGCCAGAGGTTCTATTATCTGCGAAAGCCACGGATTCTAACTGTGAAGGAAGTGCGGTCTGCGGGTCATGGACCAAGTTCGCCGCTTGTAGGTCACAATTCCGTGCATCGGTTGCAGATCGTGAAAGCCTGGTTTAGGAGAAAGTTATCTGGGAGCCTGGTGCCGGCCTTCGGTTCCCGTGGTGGGAGTTGACACTTTGCTTGCAAATGCTGGGATTTTTCAAATTGAATCCGCGTGCGGGAGGTTCTTGGATTGCCCCTGGTTTATTTGAGCAGTCGTTCTTCTTGATGCCTCTCACCGTCTCATAAGTCCTCTACCATCCACCAATATAAGGTATGAAAACGCCTAGTTTCTATTGTGACGTTTCCATACACCTGCAAGTTCAACTTGAACCTTCGTTATTCATTTCGACTCGCCTGCGATAGATCATGGCAATATCCCGACCTCGGATATCAGTCGATAGAAAACTACCAGCTCGCTGCTTGGCGGAGTGATTTTGCAGATTCCCACAACTTTCCCGAGGGCACACCTCTTCTACACGTAGTCTCGTCCGCATTGTAACCGAAGAGTGATACACTTGTGCAACATAATGTATTTGGCAAACACATGAGTTAGCCCGTCGCCTATGTCTCTGCCTGATGGGCAAAACGGCAGCTAGTCTCCCCACATAGACAGTTCTTCTTCAGCTTCCCCCAGTAGGAATCCGAATAATCGACCGTAATCTCACTTCCGGCGGTCACTCCGCGAGAGACCACGAGTATGCGTTCTATTCCACGCCAGTAAAACTTCTGAAACTGGCTATTGGGGCGACACGAGTGATTGATGAAGCGAGTAAAATTGCCCATTTGACCTTGGAAGACCTGATATGGTCGTTCTGGGCTTCCGCCCATCATCACGTCCAGACCTTCAATCCCTTGAGTGACGAGACCGACAAACTCTGCAATAGCTGTGCCTCGGTCGAATTCCTTCCAAACGTTAGTGATCACTGTATTAAGGGCGGTTGGCAAAGACCGGAAGGGATATCTGCATGCGACGTACACAGCGGGCGATCACCCCGTTATTCTTCCCACTAGCTGTGTTATACAACTGGACAGGAGGGGGATAACGAACACCACCAAACAAAGCCGAGAAACAAGAACAATGATTGGAGATCACATCATCGGTCTGTTGTTCCTTACACAGTTGACAAATATCAGGATCAATTTCCTGCCCGCGTCGAGGGTCATCTCCACCGAACACACTATGATCGATCACGCAGTCATTCACGAACTGATAATTGAAGCCGTTTGGCAATGTCAGATGGGGGTAGGTGGTTTTAAGCGGCAATGCTGGCCTAGTATCTAGCGTGACCCATTCATGAGGGTGACCAGAGTATCGGCAAGGCCCATTTTGGCTAACAACTCGGAGAAGGTCTCGCCAACCAGGGTGGAGAGTATCTGCGGCGACTTCAAGGCTAGAAGCGATGTGGCGCAACCGAGACATGAGTCCGTTATCAAAACCTATCTTATATTTGCACACACGGTAAATACCGGACCCAGCAAATATTAGGCTAGCCCAACCCCCGGAATCTTTGATTTCTTTGTAGCCACGCCAAACCGCTCTAGAGAATAATCAACAATGAGTTCTAACGTGCAGACATGAGGAAGGGGCGTTTGAACTATAGACCGAAAGAATGACTTACATCCTGTTTCTGAGCTCCTTTTCATGCCACGTTAATGTGATGCAGGCTTCTTTTAGAGCTGCTATTCGAGCTTCGGCGTTCGTATAGCTTGGGAACTCGAGACAAATTGATGCAATCCGTGCTTCATAGCATTCCACCCAGTATGCTTGCACTACTATTTCCAGAGCCCGTGATGACCGACTCTGGTCATAGTATTTCTTGCACAAACCATTGATAGCCCGAAAAACCTATAAACATCGCTATTAGGATATAACAACGCCCACTGCCCTGGTGGAAAGAATTCACACGTACTGCTTGACTGACACCAGTTCCGAGACTGAATTCTGGTCTACGGTCCTGCGCTTTAGTCAGCGATGGTGGATTTGACTGGCGTAGACTCAATGGATAACACACCGGAAACGAGACACTCAAAGTGACAGGGGAATGCACCTGCCGCCAGATCCCTGCGATAAATTTATCTATAGAAGAGGGCTGTAGGGTGGGAACAGCTGCGTCCTTTGTGGGCTTCCTGCGCTGAGGAAAGCGGGTATCGCTGTGAAATTGCCGAACTGACGGTTCGATTCTTACGTTGGACGGTCGTAGACGAGTCCCGGTGTCTGCATCGCTATCTGACCCTGAATCCTCTGTCGCCACTGCTATGGCAGATGATTTTGACGGTCGTAGCCCACTGACGGTCTTATGCCTGGGATTGTCAAAGTCATCCTTGCATGTGGACTGGGAGGTCACTGGATACCCATGGCCGGATTGCAAATCGGACTTTGACTATTCCAAGGATCTCTGTTTCAGTGACTGATAGTCTCTAATCCATCGTAACTCGCTACACTTACCGATACTGGGGACTTTAAACAGGCAACCTGGCTCGGCGTTATAGTCAGGGTCTGGTTGTTTTCCATGTTCAACCATCCCTAGAAATAGTGTTATTAATGTAGGTAAGACTTCGTCCAAGAGGTTTGCAAATCATTTCATACCAGAGGCAGCGAATTGTCATTCTTAGTGGTTATTTTCGATTCAAGACTATTCGAAGTGCATACTACTGCGTCAATACGCAGGCAGACATCATCGTGCGGGCCGAAAGAGGCCAGCGTGGAGGCTAGCCGGCTAGTGAAATCTGTATTCTCGAATAAATCAGATAACTTTTTCACGACTGGGTGGTGCACGATCGGATGCATCGTCAGTGAGTTGGTTGTTACCTAACGTGATCAGGTGCAGTCGCCCGTGCCCACAAATATTAATTCTGCCCGGGCAGAATGAGATGACTCAGCCGATTCCAAGAGAATCCAGGCTTGGCTTGGCACGACCTCACGGTGACGTGATAATGGGCTTTGGATCTTTCGGCTCTTTCATAGGAAACAGATATGTTTGTGCTGTTGGGAAGGTGAGAAAAACATATGGAATACCGGTTAGCGAGCTAGGTCGAACGATACATCGAGCGGTGCTGACCTGTGTAGATAGTAGAAATATCTATCTAGCAAAGGAAAGGGGCTTGGAATGCTGGGTGTGCGTGGAGTCCCACACACCGAGAACAGATGGCATGAGCTTTAAAACCCGAGACTCGGATGGATTTGGTTAGGGCATGTTTGGTTGGGGCCATCAGACTAGCAATTAGCACACCACTCCTGGTGGCCTCTTATAATTATATAGCCGCCCATCCTACTCGCTGCCACCATCCTTCTCTTCGTTTCCACTCTCTTATTCATAGCATCCGTGAGCAGCTGTCTACAATGCCGACATCCGAGCATCCTGAGGCGCCCTCTCCGCCTCTGCCGAGAGATAAGTTAGATGCTTCCTATACTTATGACAACCTCACGGGGTGGAAGGGCATGCGTATCCTTCGAATCGGAAGGGGAATGTACCACGATGTCCGGAGGCGTCTTCCCTATTACTGGAGTGATGTCCGCGATGCGTGGACGTATAGAACTGTCGCCAGTATCATACGCATGTACTTTGTGAAGTGGGTTACCTTAGCTCGCGACCAAACTCAAGGCTAATACATGTTCTCTAGTATGCTCCCAGCCATAGCGTATACACTGGATATGCATCGGAGAACTGGGCAGTTTTATGGCATCAATGAAGCGCTCTTCTCGTCCGCCCTAGCGGCGATGGTATTTAGCATCCTTGCAGTGCAACCTCTCACCATCGTCGGTATTACGGGGTTGATTTCTTTGTTCAACTACACCATATATGACATTATAAAGATCTACGAGCCCTCTATATACCCCCAATTTATGTGTTGGGTGGGTATATGGGGAGCTATATTCCATTGGATTGTTGCTTTGTGCAACATGTGTGACTACATGCGCTACGCCACGGATTTCTCGAGCGAAACTTTCGGCTTCTATGTCGGAACCATCTACATCAGTCAGTTGTACTTCCGAAACACTACCTTCTTAACGTCAAGAAGAACAATACCTAACTCCGAGGCTAGGCAAGGGTGTGGAGGAACTCATCAGCGAGTTCACTAGCAAGGGGCATACCGCTGGGTTTATGAGTTGCGTGATCGCAATACTCTATTTCCTAACGATCTACAGCCTGGAGACCATTGGGTCGAGTACCGTCTGGAGGCCTGCTTTTCGGGGTTTGCTGGCGGATTATGCATACGTGGTACGTGGAGTCCAATTACGCTAGGCTACCATTCGGAATCACTTACGCTCTTTCTTGTCTTTTCTATACAGATCGGAACAATTTTCTGGGTGGGATTTTCGCACATCCCCGGTCCTCTCAAAGTTGTGGATATATCCCGTGTTCCTATCAGCAAAGCCTTTTACCCGACGCAGCCGCGAGGCTGGCTGATTCACTTTTGGGAACTGGACGCTAAATGGATTTTCGTGGCGCTGCCATTTGGATTTCTGATTATGTTGCTCTTCTATTATGATCATGTATGAGACCCTATCCGGGGAATGGAGTCTTACTCCTAGCTACGGCGCTAACTTTGTAGCTAGAACGTCAGTAGCCTGACGGCACAAGCGCGGCAATTCCCACTGAAGAAGCCTGCTGGGTTCCATTGGGACTTTTTTCTTCTTGGATGCACCACCTTTATTTCGGGCATCATTGGTATTCCTTTCCCTAACGGATTGGTTCCACAGGTATGAAAGCCAATTCGAGTCTTTGACCCTGTGCCGAAATCGTTAATAACCCATACCAGGCACCCGTACACACAGATTCTTTGACAGTATATGAAACAGATGTCCGTATTGTGCCAACTGAGGAAGGAGAGGGTGCCGAGATCCGCCGTCCGATGGTTAAGGCAACTGCGGTGGTAGAACAACGCGTATCGCATTTCGTCATGGGGCTGGCTATTATTGGCACCATGACGGGCCCCCTCCTGATCGTCCTCCACACTATGCCTGCTGCGGTGTTCGCAGGCGTATTTTTCATTGTGGGATGGGGTTCTGTTGGATCTAGCGGCATCATGCAGAAAGCGATTTACTTAATGCTGGAAGACCGTTTTGTGCAACGTGACGAACCTCTTCTGAGAGTGCAGAACCACAAGGTCCTGCTGTGGATTGCGTGTCAGCTCATTGGAGTTGCGGCCTGCGTCGCCATCTCCGAGACAATCGCTGCTATTGGTATCCTCTTTCCTCCCGTCTGGCTTCACCAAAGCGACTAACAGGTTTCCATTTCCAGGTTTTCCCGTGTTGATAATCGCTTTAATCCCATTCCGGGTGTGGATCATTCCTAAATGGTTTTCTGGGGATGAAATAGGGGTACTGGATGATATGACGGCCAACAATGAAGCCGTTCTAGCCAGCCTTGGTGGACCACCCAAATTCCCCGGAGAGGAGCGTCTTCAGGACTGCGGGATTGAGCGCCGGTACTCGGAGCAGAAGAGGGGAATCAGTAGACAACGAGCCGGCAGTTTACATCGTTGAGGCGGGTCAATTTCCCCGGGAACTGAGGACTCGCTGAACTTTGCACGTGTTGAAGGACTTCCCAACGGATGTTAATCTTATCATAGTGCTCCAAGTAGGCCGAGTTCATCACAAAGATTCCAAGCACGCTGAGCCCTTCGCTCCAAATTTTGTGTCCTACTTGCATAACAAATGCTTCGCGAATAGCGCTAATTTCTTGCTTCTTAATAGCCTGGATAACTAGTAAGATCCTACCCTCTTGCTCTATTGAATTTTTAGAGCTTCGGGAGCGTATTGGTGGCATGGTGGGTGGTTGAAGAAGAAAGGGTTAAATTAATTGACGCGTTTTGGGTGGGGTGCGTAGCTCGGTGGTGTGCGCAGCTCGGTGGTGAAATACGTTAGTTACTGTATTCTGGTTAGATCAGCAGTGGTTGCGGTTAGCTTGCTGTGGAGAATCGTGCGTCTGCGCCTTAAAGACTTCCCCTTTTGGAGAGGGGACCAAACCGTCGGCAGAAGAGGACGGAAGGCAAGCCTCGCTTCGGCAATTATTTAACAAACCCAATTATTGGCCATTATTCACTTGTTTCTTTACCACATTTTCTCGGCCCGTTTTTTTGGACCTCAATATTCACATATACCGGCCTGGGTCAAGTTAATCTGACCAGTGCATATTACAAACAATTCGTTACTGCCATTCAGCGAGTTCAAATGGCATCAGAAGCAGGAGTTGCACATATATCGGCCGGGGAACTGCACAACAGGTTTCTTGAAGGTGAAGAGCCCGGACGGCATTTTATTCTTGTCGACCTGCGGGCGAGCGATTTTAAGGGAGGGACCATCAAAGGTTCTTTGAACATCCCTATGGAAAGTCTCCCGTCTGCCATCCCCACTCTATACCATCTCTCCTCATCTACTGAAATATCGGACGTCATTTTCTTTTGCGGTAAGTTACAGCTGTAGGCCCTTATTCGGTCCTAGCCCTTGGATACTAAAATATTTCGACAGGATCTTCTTGCGGTCGCGGTCCTAAGGGCGCTGCCTTGTTTTCTGATTACGCAGCCTATCAAAGCATTTTTTCGGCTTCCAAAGGGAGTCAAAAAAACCCTCGGGGTTTTGTTCTCACTGGCGGTATTAATGGATGGGCTGAAGGAGAGAAAGAATATAGAGACTTGATGGACGGTTATGATTCTGAACATTGGACCTCTTGCTGAGGCTGATCTGATATTGTGTCTTGTTTTCGGCTGCTTGACGCGTTCTCTTAGCAAAGTGCACCTTGTTGAATAAGAGAGAATGCACAAACCATTTACGTGAAAATAAACAAGGTGTCCACATCAAGTGCCCGAACAGCGTGTATCATCAGACTGAGAAGAATGCCTCGGCCGCCAATAGCTTTCCTATCCCGTGCTCATTTTTGAATCGACCTTCGCTTCTTCTGAGTTCTTTTTAGGTCTGGTGACCGTGTTGCCATCGATGGCCATGTCACTGCACTACGTTTGCCTGGTCTGGGAATTTCGCCCCGCCTTGATGGTTACTGATTTTCATGAGTAGGTATTGTTGGCTCGGATCCCAGTCTTGCCCCTGAGGTCTATGACGAGAAGAAATATGACCCCCGTCCCACACCCTGGTACTCCTAAAATAAAATATATTATAATTTGAACTAAGTGGAAAATACGAAAGAACGGCCGAAAGGGTCCCTTGAAAGGCTGCACAGCTTCAGCGGTACACCTAGCTTGATTCAACTCGCTTCCATTTATTGGCGTTTATTATACGTCCTGAAACTGTGCTCATCATCCAAAGCCGATTGGCGGATACCAGTTGATATTTCCTTGGCGGAGAGACATGGGGCCCCGGCACTGTCCCCCAAATGCCTAAAGTAGAAATATTAAGGGCGCATGCGGATTCCGATTCTTTTAAAATCGGGTTGGACTACAAGATGCTCCATTAAATATCTCCTTTCCCCAACACACAGGCCCTTGCTTAAAATGCGACTTCCAGCGGAAATTCTTCTTATTGTGGTTAGGGTACGTGCCCCAGGCTTCTTATGCACCTAGGCAGCCTTACTGACCTCATGACTAAGCTATGCCATGAAAGGGACTTATTGAATGTACGAGCAGTGTGTCGAGATTTCAATGAATTATGTGAACCCATTATCTACCGCTTTCTTGTTCAAGACATCCAAACTCGGCGGCACTTCCATCTGCATCGAGCCGCGTCATCACGCCGAATGAATTCTATTTTACGACTCATTGAGGATGGAGCACCTGTCACGCAAAAAAATGCAGTAGGGGAGATTCCGTTACACATTGCATCGAGAAACGGTTATGTTGCTGGTGTTGAGGCTCTGATTCGTTGCAACAAAGATATAGATGTGCCTACATCTCACGGATGGACGGCATTGCAACTGGCGGCTCGGTATGGACATGACGAAGTTATCGTTATATTTCTTCGAAATGGCGCAGATCCTGATATCCATGGTTTTCATGGCTGGACTGCCTTACATTATGCTACGCGAGCGGGACATCGAAAAGCGGTTGAATTGTTGGTAGGCGCTGGGGCACGCATTGACATTCTGGATAATGACCAAATAAGCCCAATCCATCTCGCACAAACAGCTGGACAATGCGAAATATTGGAAATTTTCAATGCGGCTGTTTCATGTACAATATATAATGAATATCAATAATAGATTACGCCAAAAGCCTTAAGCTTTTGGTAATAATATCTACAACAAATGCAAGAGTAATAAACACTTGCGTCAGACGTGTCAAAGGCTAACCCGCAAAATATAATCATCGTTGGAACTTGGCCTGAGGAAGTCAACCCCTGGAAATCTGGGACAGTGAGTGGATAGGATCACCACAGATATGACCAGGCTTGCTTTTGCCATGCCCAGTGCCTTGTTGCAGTGTTTCATTTTAATCAGGAAGTGGGGTATGGGGGAAGACGATAAATAGCTCTTATTGGCTAGCAGGTCATAACCTCAACCCGTCATTTCTTAATCAGGTAACTCGAAAGGCGTGGATGAGTCATCAATCCGGTCCAACCTTCCTTGGAAGGTTTCCACGCAGGAACATTTGAACATTATCCAAACGCTCCGCTATGTCGGATAATGAGCTTCCCTCATCTTTTTTGAATGAAATTGATTTGCAGTTCTCACTGTTCCCCGATTTACCTGATTTAACGAACGATGATGGGCTGGCACTGAGCCCACTGGATCGCTGGAAGAACTCCCCGCCAGAGACAGAAGCTGTTGAATTGAGTGATATAGTGAACTCTATCAGACTCAGCAACAGCCAAGGAACATATACGATGCGACAACATCCTCAAGGGGCAACTTTTTCAGAACGCGGTCATCGACAGTCTCACCGGTCAACATCATCAGTTGCTGCGTCCGACTCAATCAGGTCTAGTGGCTCGAGCAGCTCAGCGTCATCAGCCCATAGCTTTGTGTCGAACCTATCGGGCTCCTTTGGACGCTTTTATGCGGGACTACCAACACGGCGCCGACGCAGACGCCAACGTAAAAAGTCACCTGTGTCTCGTGGTCGTACTCAATCACCAAGACGGCTTTACCAATGCACGTTTTGCACAGACATGTTCAAGTCAAAACATGATTGGGTAAGGCATGAGAAGAGCCTGCATCTGTCGTTGGAAAGTTGGACTTGCGCGCCATTCGGACCGACCTATGCGATTGAAGGTGCGACTCTATCAAGATGCGTCTATTGCGATATAGAGAATCCATCCGACACCCATGTTGGTGACCATCGCTTCTGGGAATGCCAGCAAAAGCCATCCGTCCTCCGAACGTTTTATCGAAAAGACCATCTAATCCAGCACCTGCGCTTGGTGCATGGAACCGAGAACGGTATTTCTCGGGTGGAAACATGGAGGTCAGAAGTGACACATGTTAATTCACGATGTGGCTTTTGTAAGGAAACTTTTACTCGGTGGACGGACCGGAATAATCACCTTGCAGCCCATTTTCGGGAAGGTCTCCTCATGAAGGACTGGAAAGGCTGTCGCGGTCTTGATCCTGCGGTGGCCCTTGCCGTAGAGAATGCCATGCCGCCCTATCTCATTGGTGCTGAATCTACTGGCATCAACCCCTTCAGTGCTTCAACACGATGTCCAAATTCGCGTAATGACATCGATCGGAGTCCCAAGAATGAGTCTTGTTCACACCGAAAAGGATATATCCAGCCAACTCCATTCGAACAGTTGACAGAACGCTTGATTCGCTTTGTACGAGAAAGACAGGCGATTGGAGTTCCCGTAACCGATGACTCTATCCAACATGAAGCACGGTGTTTTGTCTACGGCGATGAAGATCCGTGGAATCAAACTGCAGCAGATAGTGCAGAATGGCTGAAATTGTTTAAAGATGGAATGGGCTTAGGCCCATCTTTGTCCACAACGACTAACGATGCGGCCGCGGTCTTGCCAAAGTCATCTTTTCCACTCCCGTGGACAACAAACACAACGGGTACCAACGAGCCACAGAGCCCACCTAAATCTTGTGTCCACGTTGCACCGCCGGTTGACCCGTGGATGCCTTGGGCCTGGCAAAGCCCTGAATGCCTTGCGGAATTCCGCAGGTCTAATGATCCTTCATGACCTTGTCCCATGCCACAATAGAAATGAGGCGATCTCAAAGCGCCATTAGTAATACAAAAATATAACTATCGGGTGAGGTTTATTGGAGACCAAATTACTGCTTCTATCGTTGAGGGACCTAATTCTAAGAGCAAACAGTGAAATACATATTATCCAACCAAAGTGCGAAACCTTCGGATTGGTATCTTTTTAGCTTCCATTTTCCTCAAACAAGGAAACAGTTTGGAGATCATAGTCTTTTTTTTGCCCTTGTGAGAACGCAAAACAGTAAAAGAAAATGTAAGGATTTGTCAATATTGAGGCATTCCAGGTCACGACGTTCTACAGATCTATTATTGTGGATAGCACTGTGCATCGTTCAACCCCTTTTTCGTCCAGCTTCCTCCATACTTTCAATGCTCCAACTCCCAACCCGCCCAAAAAGGCCATTCCAGGCCCTTCCCCTACTCACTATCCCAAGGACCTAGACTTCAAACTCCTAGACCATGCTATGCGTTAATAGCGTCACCCTATATATTCAACTTCACCTAACTAGGCAATATTCTGGTTCAAGACATTAGCTATAGGGTATAGTTCTTTACTAAATTGACTAAAAATATCCACTGACTTTAGATAACAGTTAAAAGGCTTTAAATCCGACTTAGCAACGATATGAAAAAAGGTTATCTAGATCTTAATAAACCATGTTAAGAAGGCTAAAGTCCAAAATGTAATTAAAGATAAATTTTCCGATAGTAATGTTAAGTTAATAAATCAAAAGGCCTTGTTGTTATCGCTTCTCCTGTTATTGCTAACGGTATCAAAGTCTTGTAAGAGGACGATTTCTTTCATAGTCCAAGCCATTGCATGTTACTGACGAGACTGTTAATGACGTAGGTGCCGCCCGACGGTTTGTACGCGACATCGGCCATTGGTTGAAGCGACGCGGCGAAAGTTGCTTTCAAAGTGCAGCCGCGCTCAAAGAGCATTGTAACCATGCTCTGCCATCCAGTCATCATTGGCAAACTTTGTCAGATAGTTACGAAGACTATCCGGCAGTATAACGACAACGAGCTTGTCTTCCGCGTTGAGCTCGGGACGAGCTTCGACTACCTGGACCAGTGCGGCAATAGTCGCACCCGAGGACCCTCCACAGAGAAGCCCTTCCTCTTGCACAAGGCGTCGTGCATACTGGAAAGAGTCGCGATCAGAGGTTTTGATCCAGAGGTCGGGCTCAGCTTGGTCCAAGACCTCTGGCACAAAGTCGTACCCGATTCCTTCAACCTTGTATTCCGCTTTGAGATTGTTAAGCTCGTCTGGCTGAGCAAGAACTGATCCAATTGGATCGACCGCCACGCACAGGATATCCTTGCTGCGTTTCTTAAGACCTCTTGTTGTGCCCGTAATGGTACCTCCGGTACCAGCTCCGCTGATTAAAACATCGATCTGTCCTTCTGTCTGGTACCATAACTCCTCCGCGGTCCCAAACTCGTGCACGGCCGGATTATCAGGGTTTGTGTATTGATCCAGGATGAAAGAGTTCGGGATCTCCTTCTGAAGACGCCGTGCCACGCTGATGATAGAGTCCGGAGAGTCGATGGGAACACCGGCTGGAGTACGAATGACCTTCGCTCCTAAAGCTTTTAAAATCTGCTCCTTTTCAAGCGACATCTTTTGCGATAGTGTGATGATGCATTTGTAGCCCCTGATGGCAGCCATCAAGGCAATAGCGATTCCACTGTTCCGTCATATGGCTATGGCATTAGCCCTCTCGCTTACTGCTCGTACCACCGCTTTCAGACTCACGTGTTGCCACTTGAAGCCTCAATTAACGTATCTCCGGGTTTGATCGTCCCATCTCTTTCCGCTTTCTCAACCATGCGTTTGGCGATGCGGTCCTTCACTGAACCACCCGCATTAAAGTATTCGAGTTTCGCATACACCTGTGCTTTAATACCAATCGCAACGGGGAGGTGGTTGAGACGGACCAATGGCGTAGCTCCAATGCAGTCTGCGACAGAATCCTTCTTAAGTTGGCCGAGAAACGGCGCGGTCTTGTTTGTTTCTTCCATTGGATTTTCTGATTCTTGCCATTGTGAATTCATCTTTTATAGTAATAATCGATTAAATAAGGGCTATTCCAAAACTCTTTTGAAAGCGATTCCAGTTTAGGAAACCAATAGGGCGCAGTTTCACAAGTCTTCCCAAAGAGGAAATCGCAAGGGCTCGATCGGCGCCAAGGCTTTCTGGGCACGGACCACCATTCCCTACGCTATCACTGACGTCATGCACTAAGAAACGTGGGAAGAATACATATTTGGATGGCTAAGCAGACCGTCATAGTGGATGCTTTGGCAAAGAGTGGCTCGTCCACCATTTAGCAAAGAAACCAATATGGCGTACCGTATCAAATGGAAACTCCGGGTGACCGAGAAAAAAATGGAGTAGTTGCCCCACATCAAGGGAGCGCCTTAAAAACGACTCAGACACCCAATTCATTAGGACTTCCTTTGATGTTTTTCCATTAAACTATTCACCTATCAGTAAACGTGACAGACACTTGAAATGACGGTTCCGCCAGAACAGCTTCAGACCCCCGAGGGTCCGTCTCGCCTGATCAAACACTTCGAACAAAGGTATGGGATTTTTCATGTTCAATATTTAGACTGAGAGAGGTCTGACAGCTCGCAGTTCGATCGAGGACCACAATGATGCATGGAACAATCTATGGGAGACTGATAACAGTGACATGTGGGACAGAGGGAAGCCCTCACCTGCCTTGATTGACCTTCTGGAGCAAGGAGAGGACATCTTGAGCCCACTTGCAGCTAACGGCCAGAGGAAGAAGATTCTCGTACCTGTAAGAGCTCTTTTTTTCTATTTCTCACAAATGCAGGAAACTTACTCTGCGTAGGGATGCGGAAAAGGCTACGATGTTGTTATGCTTGCTCTACATGGATTTGACGCTGTTGGGCTCGAGATCTCATCGAAGGGAGTTTCTACTGCGGAGTATAATACACACAAAGAACTTCAAATGCCACAACCGTACAATTTCGGGTCTGCTTGGGCGAGTAAGTTTGAAAGAGGCTCGGTATCTTTCATCCAGGGTGATTTTTTCCAATCGGACTGCACGAAAGGGGAGAAGTTCGACGTAATTTATGACTACACTGTAAGTCATCCATGGGGTCTATCGGCCTCAGCACACAAGCTAACCCAAGCCAGTTTCTCTGTGCTCTTCATCCGGAAATGCGTTCTCAGTGGGCCTTGCGTATGGCTGACTTGTTGTTTTCCGGTGGCCTTCTGGTTTGTCTGGAGTTTCCTCTCTTCAAAGAACTCAGTCATCCAGGCCCACCATGGCCCTTACAAGGCGTCCACTGGAACTTACTGGCTGAGGGCGGTGATGGAATCCTGCATCCTCTTAAACCAGCCCAACAGGTGGGAACAGGTTCTTTCGAGAGGAAGTGGTATATTAAGCCCGAGAGGTCGTACGAGAGCGGGAAGGGAACCGATATGTTGAGCATTTACGTAAGGAAGTAACCGCCAAACGATTAGAAATTACATCCTTTGAATGTCGCATCAATACAAGCCATTCTTCTCATTGAATATACTGTAACATTCAAAGTAAGAACTTGGCGCAAGTTTCATTCAGCGTGAGATTTACCCAATAAAGAAAAGCGGGGAAGGTGTTAATTCGTCCGAAGTGTTAGTATGAGAGACTTTATTTCCGAAATCGCTGCTCACTACCAGACACATTTAATGCTGATAAATTGCGCCCTGTCGATTTCCTTTCGGGGAATCAGCGTCCTTTACCTCTCGTGAGTGTTACCCTTTAACTAAATTCGGCCAAGTTATCTTGTTCAAACCGTAAATACATCTCCCTTTTTTTCTTCAAAAAGAGTAAAACCTTTCTTCTTCCCCTGAGAACTGTTTGCAAGATGGGAGGCTTTGGTACCCGTGCTATTTGATCAGACCTACCGCGTGACGCCGGTACAAGTGCCCTGGTAGAACCCGTAAGTACAACAAGAGCATTCGGAATAATTCAAAGCTCAAGTGGTATCTATCTAGATATTCCTTGCCACGACCTTTGCTCAGCATCGTGTTAGGTCTCCCACAGGCTCTTATATCCATAGTCGCTCTGCAAATCCGAACCGGGAAAGCTTCGAGAAAGCTATCGCTGAATAAGAATCCGCAGAGTATGGAGGTCATGCTAGGGGATACAAACAAAGCGGGCTCTGTGGCCTTTATATAGGTAAGGCTCTACATCGGGTCGATGATTAGCTTCCAATCCACTTCACCTGTGGGTGGGCAGATGACTCCTGGATTACCACGTCCAGAAGAGAAGCTAGACCTGATCCGACGATCAATCTATTCGTAGGAATATCTAGGTGTGCCAAAATCGTGGTGCTTCCCACGATAGACTTGATCCGAGGGTCGAATAGGCCCGGGTGGAGAAATACTGCGTCTGGAGATCACAACTACACAACTCAAACTCATCGTGCAATAAATTCATTGAAGTAGCTTATTCTATGTATTCAGATAATGATTGGATGCAATCTCTGACCAAGGATGGGAGAACAAATCACGAATTGCAAAGGTTTTCCTTCAGGTTAAAGTTTCGCTTTGGTCTTACGACTTCGTTTAGGTCGCTGCGGTGTATCTTTATCAAACTGCTGCAGATCCTTGTTTGTCACTAGTATTGGGGTTGGATAGTAGGAGTTCTTGATAGGTCAGTCGTCTTTCATCTGAGCCATAGCTGGAGACATACCAATTGCGAGCGAAGGAAAGCCCAAAATCCCGAAGTATCCGCTGATAAGATATGTACCTGGCCCGTCTCTCAATTCCCACGCATACGTCTGCACTCCACATTTTACTATATTCATATGCCTTTTTCATCAGACTTGATTTGCGACGGCATCGTTTTTGCCGCATCAATTTTCGTTTCGAGGTGACTTCCTTGGACCTGGTGAAATTGATAGCGGCCATTGTGAGTGGTTGCCTTGATATCTGGGGGTACTTTGGGTGGTAGGAACCTATATAGAAACGCAAACGCCCTGATAAATTCAAAAAGATAGGATTTAACCAGGTGCCCTAGTTTTTTAAAAAAATCTGTTCAATATTTTAAAATAGACTTGCCGTTCGTTTCGAACTTTCAAATCCGTAGGAAATTTGAAAGTCGGACACATGCATTATCAATTCAAAGTGGAACGAGACCGATCTGACCGCAATTAAATGATAAAATCGTAGGGAGAGGAAAGTATTTATTCACCATTAACGCGCGGGTTCAACGTAATATCCAACGTGAGGAAAATCGGCGGGCAGTGAAATTGTGACCAAACGTTCGTTGAACGAGGGCGTGCCAAAGTGGTGTATGTAAAGCAAGGCTGAAAAGATTGGCTAACTGAGAGCCCCTTCCTCACCTGAATCGCAGGTCCACGGCCATCCAGGTTAGTAATCCAACCAAGTCGCCAGTTGGTGGATACTGAGCCTAGCTGGCCCATGGTCCGTGGCTCATAAGCCGCCTGGGACTATGGGCCATAGCCTTGGGAACAGTGACTGCGGTTTGGGGACCAGTATCTGGGCAAGCCAGTGGTCGAGTGACGCACGTCCAATGCCGGGGAGCTATGGTGGGAGGGCTGTGGCTCCATAGGCAAGGGCCCAGAGCAGCCGATCTGGGGCCAAGTACTTCGGGCTGTTGATTTGAGTCCAAGCTGGACGTACGTCCATAGCTCTAGGTCTAGCTTGGCTCCAGGTCCATTGACTGACGGCCGCGACAGCACAGTGACTGTAGAGGCTCAAAATCTTCAGACTACGCTCTTCACAAGATTGAAACCCTGAGAGGTTTGTCTCCCCTATAATTTTTAGTGTCGCGCTCATTGCCCCACCCGGGTTTTCCAGCCAAACGCCGAGTACCGTTCATCTGCTCCTCCATCAAGGCCTACATCGAGATCTCGTGGTCTCCAAACCAGCGGACGACGATAGCTGGAAAGGACAGGATGGCCCTGAACCGAGGGAATTTGCTAAAAGCTTCACTCAAGCAGAACAAACAATAATATTCGGATTCAGGCCAAATAACTGGGACGTAGCGGAGCTTAATTTTCGGTAAGCAGGTCTTCGACAAGCAGCCTGACTAATGCAATGTATGCTTCTGTCGCTGTACAAAATACTATAAAGCTCAAAATACAGAAACTTTTCCCCGTGTATTTCCAAAACTACCCTTCTGAAAGCTATGCAATTTCATCTGTTCACGTCCACCGAAATGAGCACATCGCCGTTTTGTCTGAAATTAAATAATCAGAAATTTTGTAAAATCCAAAGCGTTCCTAGTGTCTTCTGTACAGTCGGATAGAGAAGCTAGAGGTGTGACCTGATCACATGCTATTATCAGTCCCCGTCCAGAATATTTTTCATGATGCCAAACTTACATTGGGTACCAGTGCACAAGATCTCCTCCTGCTTCCCTGTTCAACAAATATGTCACTATCAAAAGCAGAACCTAACAACGCCTTTTTCGAGGAGCTAGGCTGGGAGATGTCATCTTCTAACGGTTGGGGAGGCGGATGTCCTTCCAGAGCCATTTGTAACCTGAGAGTGAGCCATTGTGCGTGGCACAAGCATCTCTGATTTGCCATGTTTTAATTGATGAGGTGCGTATCTTGTGTGGAGATGTTAGACAGTGAAGAGATTAACAGAACTGCTATGAGGGAAAACCCCAGTCTTATATCTTGTAAGAACCACAGACAGCGCCATGAGAGATGATGACGCGAAGGTAGCTATGAACAGGTACCTGAAGTGGCAAGCTAGGCCCATCTAAGCCACCAATTATCTTCACCTTTCCCAATTTTCTTCGTGCTCATTGGCGGTAGCCATGTGAGGATGAACAAACATTCCCCACCATTAATGACCTTCCTAGGAACAAAGCCTGCGATAAGCAGTTGTTCAGAGTTATGCCTATTGATGCAAGGGGTTGTATCTTTGGTAGAGGAAAGATTGCTGTCTCTGCTGGGCGAAACCTGCTGGCCTAAAAAATTGGTCGACAAGTAGACACCATTTCGTCCGGGAACAAACAGGGAGGGCAATGGCTCCCGTGATGTAGCACCGCAGAATATCGATGCACTGGTTTCATTCTATATGGCTCAGGCACAAAACCGAGGTTCGACTTTTGGTTGCAAAAACACCAAACAAATGAAGAACGGCCACGGTGGCCAGTCAGGTCGACCAGGAGAGGCTCGCAAATTGTACCACAACAGCAAACGGAAAGGTCTCTGCAAGGGAAAATGCCATGTTCTTCTCCAGCATGATGCAAAGCAATGGAAGCAGACTCCTCAAGGGTCTCATCGTCTTCAGGGGGGATACGGCGGGGATAACTTTCAAAACTTAAAGACAAATCGGGAGGGAGCTTTGAATCATTTTTTCGGTCTCGCTGAGGGGCGGACTAAGCTACTGTTCATCAATGTGGAGCTGCCATGATCTGTCACCGGGCCTAGAGGAAGTAACAGGATGCTAAAGAAAATGACCGCGGTAATATTCCAGGGAAGAATTGAACAGTTTAATTGACCGCGACTTGCTAGGTTTGGATCTCGTTTTCCCCACAGTGCCATTCTGTGGTTGGTTATTTAGGTTCAAAACTGTTTACGTTTAATCTCTCCAGTTTCCTTCACGTCTGAACCGACCTCGTCGATAGGGATAGATCGTTCGGGTAGTTATAATGTAATGATCGTTGTCCCGCTCTTATAAATGCATACTTGAATATTTTCCACAAGGTTTATTTCTCACATCACAGGCCGGCTATGGAAAAACAGAAGAAATTCTACAGCGACGTCGTCATTATCGGAGCAGGCTTGTCGGGTATCGATATGGCATGCCAGCTCCAACGGCAATTACATGTCAGCGACTATGTGATTTACGACCGCGCTCGAGAATTAGGTGGAGCCTGGGCAGCGAACAAATGTGATGTTTCCTGCCCCTTCAAAGTGTATTGGCTGACAAACTGCAGACCCCGGATGCAGTGTTGATATACCCGGCGCTTTGTATTCGTTGTCATGGTTCCCGAACCCGGACTTTACCAGTCTTTTTCCATCTCAGAAAGAGATATTGTCCTACATCCAACGCGTCGCTTGCGTGAACCATGTCAATGAACATGTGAGGGTTCAGACTGAGTGGAAAGGTGCCCAGTGGGTAGAAGCCTCTGGTACATGGCATGTGTATCTCTGCGATTTGAATACGGAAGAGGAATTTCTTCACGAAGCCAAAGTCTTGATCTCCGCTGTTGGGGGTTATACAAACCCCAAGCTCCCCGCTTTGCCTGGGTTGGAGAAGTTTGAAGGCCCCGTGGTGCATACTGCCAAATGGAGTAAAGAGTACGACCTCCGAGGCCTCAACGTGGCCGTGGTGGGTAACGGATGTTTGTTCACACCTTATGACGCGCCTAGCAGTGGCATTGAAATAACATCCTGTAGGCTCTGGCTCACAGGTAGTTCCTGCTGTAATTGATGAAGTCAACAGCCTGACGCAGTTTATTCGGGTAAGTGTTCCATTCCAGGGAGCTTGATCGATTGTTCCTGACTCTGTTACATGCGAGTAGAGCCCACAACATTATGTCCCGATGCCCATAGGCAACTATCGATTTGGAAAAGCACTGCGCGCTTGTTTCTCCTATATTCCGCTGACCTTGTTGCTTATCCGTTGGCTGATCTTTTGGATTCTTGATACAACCCTTGCGCAGTTTTACGACAGTTACAAAGGGAAAGGAATAAGGGAAGAGAGAGCTTCTTACAGTCGGAAGTATATTACAGAGAACGCCCCTGGTAAGTATGTGGCAAACTGTGTTGCCCACCTAATGCTGACTGGATCCTTTTAGAGCGATACTGGCCTTTGCTCACGCCTGGCTATGACCTTGGATGCAGAGTAAGCGAGAGTTTGAACTGTGTTGGGCTGCTATTAACACTGTGTGCAGCGAAGGATACTGGATAATCACTACATACGGTCGCTTCGCAACCCTAGAATGAAGTTGATCAAGGACTCGATTGCACAAGTTGACTCGAAAAGTGTGACAACAGGTTCAGGCGACAAATACCCGGTTGACTTCATCGTGAGATGCACGTGGATGAGTGTGAGGTAATAACGCAAGCTGACCTACTTCGTAGGTTCTCGCGACGGGGTTCGAGTTCACACAATGGAAAGCCAATGAAGTGATAGGAAGGCAAGGAAAATCTCTGAAACAGCACTGGGACCATCGAGGTGGCATTGGCGCTTACAAGACTGTGGCGATGAACGAATTTCCTAATATGTTCTACTTGCTGGGTCCGAATGCTGGCAGTGGACACACATCTGTCCTTTTTGCGATGGAGTGGTGAGTGCTGCTATCTGGCAATGCTTCGTGGATATCAGCTGATCTTCATTGCAGCTCGGTCAACCTTGTTATTGCACGTCCTATACTCCAGCGACAGGCATCGATTGTCGAGGTGTGCAAAGGGGCTGAGACTGAGTGGTGTGACACCATACAGACTGCTCTCAGCAAAACGGTATTAGCACGCAACTGTTCAAATGTACGTTGTTTCTTGACTATTCGCATTGAATCATTAATCGCCAGCTAATAATCTCCAATATAGCAATATGTCGAGTACCATGCATAATGCATGATGGAAATTACAAGGTCTTTACAAACCGGAAAATCGATGGACCGTCATGATAACGGTACCATACAAAAATACATACATTGCTTAATCAGCGATGTCCGCATAGATTGGAAAAAGGAGCGGACTTTGTCATTTTAGTTAGTTAGAGAATTTTACATATGTCAATTTTATATACATGGTTGTACCCGTCGATTTCTGTCACAATATACCGACCCGAAGAGTGGATGGAACTTCTTTTCATACCCTTTCAGCTCATTGAGTTTCTGGATTGGCACGCGGTTTCCCACAATGAAGCACTGGGAGTATCGGTAGTCGTTATAGTTAGTCATCTGGGACCAGATGCTTTAGTGCGTATGGTCAGCAGGCTTGGATCTGAGGACAATCTTTTTTGGTTTTGTTACACCATAGTCTGGGTTGGATCATTTTAGCCCTTGCCAAAAATCCACCAATCCTCGCATTTCCGCCGACTTGAATAAGAAAGTCAATAAGATATGATGCTGCCAAGCAGTTGTTTGGCGTGCTGAATAATGTTTATTTTGCCCCCGAAGACGATTACCAATGTATTCCAAGACAGTTTGAAGATTTCAGGTGAATAGATTACATAGTGGAACACATTACTTGTTCATCTCAATCAGCGAGCTGAATGGGGAATGGTGGTGAAGAGACGTAAATTTCATTCCCCATCAGTCTCGTAGGTGTGTCCGCTAAGGCCGCACGGATTTGATGTCCTAGGTATTTAAGAGGAGGTAAAAAAAAGAACGGTGGACTAAGTGGCTGCCATGAATCACTCCAACTCACCTTGACCTTGGATCGTGCGAAACCAAAATGTATCCACTTCGTTGTGATCCATAAGTCCTAGCTACTGTTGCGTAAATGATGTTGGTTCGAGGCAAAGTGTAATGTAGTTTATTGATACTATTTCATTCTACTAGATTGACGTCCGCGACCTTGCTGAAATGCATATAGCTGCACTCACAAACCCAGCTGCCGCCAATAAGCGCTTCGTTATTGGACATCCGCTGTCGTTCGACGAGATAGCTGAGTACCTTCGCAAGCTTCCTGAATTAGAGGAACGTATTGGGGAAAACAGTGGGATTATTCCCCCGGTGCCACGCTTTGACATTGAAGAAGCCGTTGAGGTATTCGGAGACTTGGCTCGAGGGAGGTCTAAGGAGCAGACATTTATTGATACAGCTAAGCAACTCCTTAAGCTTGAACGGGCTATACCAAAAGCAGAGAACACTGTATAAATTAGTTTTGGAATGGAAAGTGTTGCTTATACAATATGGCTTATACACTACACATCGGGTGGATGCGTATTCCAGTATGGTCCCTTTATCATCGGATTGTAGATCAATGTTCACTTAAGAACTCTCCCAACCAATACACGCCCCATGCCCGTTCATGGACACTCTTATTTGATTTTTGGTCGCTCGTGTTCTAAATAAAGATTACGGCCAACCAAAGAAAAGGCTGGGCTTCCGTCGTTAAATTGTCATCAACCTCCTTTCTTATTTTGTGATTGTAGCATAATTCAGTGTTCACATTTGAACAAAGGGCCGCTTTTTCCGGATGAGGTAATAAATTAGTATATGAACGTCATTGATCGACCTACCAACTATATTATATTACCCAGCTATATATTCTACCGCCCAAGTAGAAAACACACTGTTGGCAGAATATATCTAGGATGAACTCGTTTTGTTACAGGCAAAAGAGGCAAAAAATCAAAGATGATGATGATGATGATGATGAATTCATTTGCCCAATGTAGCTCGCTCTAGATATATGCTGTTATGCGGGAGTGCTGTCAGGCCTGCCAACGGAAGTGGTCCCAGCCCACTGAACGATTGATTCATGAAATTCGCAAAGCGATCCCATGATCATTCGCTCTAGAATGTAAAAGATGCAAAGAAAACACAGGAAATGCGCGGATGCAAACATGATAAACACAAAGAAAACCCAAAATGACCGTCAATTTACCCCTGGTTCCCCCTCCGGCATTTTGCCTAACCACATTCGCATAAATCTCACTCCATCTTCCTGGCAATCATTCAACCCGTCGGCTGCCGCTCGCGCGCTCGCTTGAATCAAGGGAGTACAGTGGACCTGGAACTATACTCCTACTGGGCTCCATCCTTCTTCGCCCGTCACACTGTCCTTAGGGGTCTTTCTCATCCCTTTCTTCCACTCCTAAAGCAGTTGGTGCGACTGCTTGAAATTGGCCACAATGGTGCGCGCCTCCGGTCGCGTCAGGAGCTCATCCAGACGAAAGGCGATTCCCTGATCAGAGTGCACATCTCATCCAGTCGCGCCCGTCCTGGTGCAACGGGCACTCTAGCAGGACGTGGGTCACCGTTTGGTTGCCAAGGTCGCAACCACACCGCGCTGACTCGCGTCGGTTAATACGGCTCAAGTATGCGCCCAGGCCGATTCGTCCGTAATAGAAGACAGGACTTATATATTCGTGATTATCTCATGAGACTCTCTCATACGTGTCAGTGCCACAAATTCAACCCTGAATTCCACATGATGAGGGGAAGAAACAGTGAGGCGGTTTATGCATGCAGTGCAGGGTAGTTTGCGACGTGTTAGCGAGTTTGTGGTCGTCAATAACGCGAGTCATGGCAAGCAGATTGTGAATGACCAAGCCATTACGTGTCATTCAGACCATGACCACATCACTGGAGCTGCTTCAAAGTTTGGAGATTATATTGCCAGGCTCTCGAGGAAATTAGCCCGAAAGAAAGAAGCTGCTGGAGGGGTCCAGACCACCACCGAATCGAAGGCCACTGCGGGGACCCGCCCTTCAGCTGATAAGCCAATGACACCAGCCCTCACTGGGACACGGTGGGTATCTGGCTGAGAACCGCGTGGGCATTGCCTCTAGACTATCTCAAGGCTGGGTTAAGCCTAGAATGATTGGACTAGGAGAGAAGTAGTACCAAGAGCCAGCTCATATGACGTGTAGCCTTCTGTGTCGCCTGTGCTCTTCAGTAGGCCCTACTGTGACTGATTCCCTCTCAAGAGGATTTTCCCATATGCTGAGCCCTCTCGAAAGGAGTCTCTTATTTTCTGCCTTCTATGTGATCCTTACTCCTGAAATGAGCTAGCTAAAAACAATCTGTTATCAACGTCCTTTATGTTACCATTTACAGGATACTCTACATAGCTCTATCATAGACACAAAAGCAGTCTTTTATCTCAGTACCACACCTATTAGATTCCTCTCAGGGTGTCATATATCTTGTCTGCAGTACGCTCTTATTTCAAGCCACATAGGTCTATTAAGGACCTGAAAGGAGTATCTCATGAGAACTTAGGATACCTTCCACCCTCTACCCGGTCTAATACTCGAGATGCCATCCCTAGGAGTTTCTTCTCCTTTACAACTCGACCCTCTGCCGCAAGCTTCTTCTCCTCATACTCGGAAACTATGAAGAAGGCGTTACTGCCATCAGCTGTCGCTGCACGGTAACATTGAGCTGGCCTCAGGTTGTGCAAATGCTTATCGTATAGGGAATAATTCTTCCATAAATACTTTTGCGCGACTCGTTCCAGCGGCGATGGATCTGACGGATCGACGCGGAGCCGGTCTGACCGTCTCCAGTCTCCTCGTTCAAGAGACCAGAGCTCGATCTCAATGTGCTTTTGAGGGGGCCGCTGCTCGACCGCCCTTGAGGGCATAATACCGGCTACGGAGGAATCTGGGACAGAGGTATCTTCAACAACTGGAGGAGTGGGGTGGGGATCTATCGCAGATCCTGGCGTTCCTGGGCGGAGAGGTTCTACCAACGCTTCGTGGGTGATGGCGTCTGGAGCAACTACGGCGTCCACTGTCGGAGTCCAGGGGTCAAAAACGGTGGTTTGTATTAATGGGTAAGAAACTGGTTTAAATACATGTGGGGCTCATGCCCTAGTGGCTATGCGCTGACATCCACGACATCACCGTGCGCGGGTTCCTCGGATCGGTACTGAAGGCGCAGTGGCGATGAATCCTGTCTGTCTTCTTGTGGAGAAGGCTTCTCGTTCCGTGGTTGCTCTAGTTCGCCGAGCTCCTGATGAAGCCGCTCATTTTCCAACCTCTCTTCTAATTGTTCCTGTTCTTCCTGAGCTCTTCTTAAACCAGCAAGAAATAACGCCCCCGAAAATCCTTGTCAAGAGTCCAGCCGACAGTTGAAGATGCTCCCGATGAGGACGAATTTGCTGCTGTCAATCCAATTGGCTCTGACGACATTAATTCGAGTGAACGATACTCATTGGAACCACAGCAACGAGCCGACTATGCTCCTATTGACTTGGCCATTGGTGATTCTATGAGGTTTTTGAGTGAAGACGAGAATCCGGTCGACTTTACCTCGAATCCCCAAGGTGGAATTTCCACATCTATTTTTCCTTCGCTTAATAATAATGGCCTGTCTGCGCTGCCCAAGAAGCTTTCAGATGCGTCTCACTTGCCCTTGTCAATTGGGGGGTTTCAGGCAAGCTCCAAGCGGAAGCTTTCCCTTGCTGTTGAATCTCAATCAGACCAATCCTCCAGGAACCTCAGGCCCCGCCTTGCCCCAGAACAATCAGAGGAGCCTGAGCAACCAGAGGAGCCTGAGCAACCAAATGTAGCAGTTGAAGATCGTGAACCGAATGAACCTGATATTCTAGAATCGGTTTATTCCCGACTAACTTTGCAACAGCTAACGGAAGTCCAGCGCACTTGCGAACGCCTTCATTCACACAACCTCGCTGCCTTTGTAGAAAAGTACTCCTGTACCTGGAAGGTCTCTGGTTTCTGGAGCGGCCCTTCCTGGAATGACTCAAGCTCCTCGAATTCCGCCCAAAAGCCCAATCGTGCCAGTCTTATGACCTATTTAATGCGCCTGCACAATGAGAATGACATGCATGATGTAAAGCTACGTGTTGCTCGATGTTCTCTGTTTCTGTTTTTTGTCAGAGAAATCGAGTGTGAACGTCAACGGGGCACAGCAGAGACTGCTCTGAAAAGGAATGTCGTCAGCACGCTTTGCAACTCGAGAGGCTTGACACCAGTCGAGAAAAGAAAACTCCACAAATCTTTCCACAATGAAAAGAAAATCGGTGAGTATTGGTGGTGGTGTGTGTACTACTTCGGCCCCAGTTTTCTTATTCGGTGCAGCAAAGAAGCAGGTAAAAAAATGTGAGAATTCTTTCAGTACAGTACCATCCCTGCTCAACTGACAGGTATTTAGAAACAATTCCCGTTTCCCGCTGGATGCTATGATTGCATACGCCCTGCATGGGAACCCTCCTGCCGCAAAGTCTTATCCCGCCCTTGATGAGGCCGTGGTCCATTTGCTGATCACAGGCAAGTTTTCCGACAAGTTCTCACTACAAGACGTCCAAAAGTGGGGAGAATCACCCGCCACACCCCCGCCACAGAATCTATTGCGCTTAAGGCATGGCGACCTTTTAGTGCTGAAGCGGTCACTGAGGAGGCTCTCGCGAGCCTAAACAAATGGAAGGCCAACCCTGCAAATCACATGCTAACTTTCTAACCCATTCGCGAACTCTGTAGTTCCCTCTTCTGCTGAGTCATTTTGGCGTAGCGTTACCTACGTAAATGCTTAAAGGTCCTGGTGCTTTGTTGGTCAATAATAGGTTATTTAGCTGCTAAAGTATATGTTTCAATATGATCCCATTCCTACTCTTTGCTCGTCTTCCATGGCTCG
>HG814379.1:0-31048 GCA_000576735.1 Penicillium fuscoglaucum FM041
GTCGAGACCTTCGACCCAAACTGGGTCGTGCGGAAGTCTAGTCTCGACGCGTATTAGGACCCAGCTTTTATCCGCGATATAAGACGCTTGTGATCTACTATCTCGAATCCGTACTGAAAGCTGAAACGCCAGAACTTATAAAGTTCCCCCCGAATCATATACTGTCGATCTGAGGTTAAAAGAGGGACACTGATATTATATTGTTTACCGAGTCTCACGTCGACTGTTACTTTTCGCTAAGGATCGGGGATGTAAAGTTGCTGTAGTATATTCCGGCCGACCTCGAGGTTGAGCCTATCTTTGAAAAATGTCTCTAATGTCGGGATAGGATACCTAATATTTTGCAATCGTTCCTAGATGTCAAAACGGTCCCGAGGATCTTCAATATCAGGGAATAACTCCCCCTTTGATATTTGGTCTTACAAAAATCCCAAGTCTCGAATAGAGACCTTAGGCACCTAAGACTTTAATAACTTAACGGTCACTCCATCTAATTGAGCTAAAAGATCATCTCTATCTCCTATTAGAGTAAAGAAGGTTTTTTTGATGTGGTTCAAATAGCACAGAAGAGGCTTTATTTTACTCTGTCAGTAAAACATAGATCTTAAAGCACCGAGATCTGCCTCAAAGCAAGCATATCTTACCTCATCGCACTGCATTGCCACTAGCTTGTAGAGTAAACCGATCTATATGCCTTCCCAGATCCTAGCTATAGGAAGCAGCTTATCAAAGGCTTCGGGTAAGGTTGGGTGCTTAAAAAATGTTCGCAGATATTTACCCTTTTTGCTTCGAGGAGCCCTTTCCAGAACTGCCTATTAATGGTTTGCTGCGGTCCTGTTTATAGGGCTATCTATGTATCCTTCATAATATCGAATTCGTTAATAAATCAGCCTATCCGGTGGTCTGTGATTATTCGGGAACCGTTCCTAGAGTGAGCGAACAAACTCTTTTTGTAAGAGTTCCTTGCTAGCTTTAAAATAGTAAGGTGAGAAACATGGGGAAAAGCTAGGTTTGGCCACTTTACGTACGGATTAGCTCTGTTATATAGACATCTACCATCCACTATTGATTGCTAGGGCCGAGCTTGTTCCGAGCCGCAGTAATTAGGTTTTCGTGGTCCTGTCTGCGGAGCCTATAGTCGATATCGACGTCCAACTGGTGAAGCTGTCCGTCTATTATCCGTGGTCTAACTCGATGTTCCTAATCAGCTCTTGGAACTAGGACTGGCATATGATATTCCTTTATGAGTCGCTGGTACCCCTAAGTATCTATGATTCGTTCAAGCCGAAGGATATTCTGGCGATCGTCCATTTGCCGTTTGAATGTTTTATCGAATTTGATGTGAGAAATATCAATATATACAGTCATCTCGAAACGTCTTTCACGATAGGCAAACAGTTTACCCTCCTCGTCTTCGACCTGGCGCTGAGTCAAACCTGGCATTTTGAAACGAAGTGAGCAAAGTATGCCTGAGACTATCTGTGAGAGCGGATAGGGTACTTAAATATTCTAGGATCAAAAGGTGTCTCAGTTATGCTTATAATTGCAACTAAAAGGTTGGGATCAACTTTCAGCAAATGTGTTAACGGAGAGCTTGCTATCATGTTATAGATAGGTGGTGATATATCTTCCCACAGGAGATAATTGGGGAGGGCAATATTTTTGCTGGGTCAATCGGATTTACTAAAACTTGGCCAAAAAGGAAATATTTCCTAACGTTAAGAGAGTCCCTTTGCAACGGCACTACCTTATTTTGTAAACCTGATGAGGGATCTATATTTGATAAATAATACAACGTCTCCCTTTATTTGCCAGTCTGCCGTAGAGAAAGCATTTACCGTAATAGTTCTTATATAGTCCTGCTTAGCCTGAATAAGATGCTGTGGCGCGTAGGAAAACTACTTCCCCTGGTATGTTCATTATCAGCATTGATATGCCTGGCCGTCGTCTTTGTGGGATGCATATCGACCTCCTCTCCTAATGAATTATATTTCTTAAAGATAAGCCAGACAAGATCCTATAATTTTAGTTGGCTAGTTTAAGTCGAAATAACAGGTGAACTTGACCAATTTTCTAGAACTTAGAAGTTTTCATCTACGTCGCTCCCTCAGTATTGCTGGCGTGGACGCATCCGATGTCGGAAAGACAGCTAGTAATGAGGCTAATAATGTTGTAAAAGACGGTTCTACTGCTGTAATCTACGCTATAGTAGCCGCAGAGACTGCAGTGAGCTAGGTCAGCGACAAGGTCTAATCCTTATCCGACGAAATAAAGTCTAATCTTCTAGGCTATTATTCTGTGGGACTTTGGGGGTATTGCTAAGGCCAGAAGAATGTAGCATCCTATACCAACTGCTCGCATCTAAATACCTCCTTCTCTTTCGACTTATTGGGCATTTTTGGTTCAATGTCCACGGCTATCGAAGATATATTACTAGAAAAGATTACTAAAATTCTTGCCGTGAACTATTATGTTTCTCGGTGGTCAATCCTAGCTTATATCTTGGGCTTCGTTGCGACATTTTTAGCCGTTGTCATTGGCATCACGACAATGATTATTCTATGGGGCAAGATATTGCTTACCGTTCTGTCCTTTGTATGCTTTGATAGATATTATTATAGGTAGAGCAAGCTGACCGCTGTTTAGTCTGCAACTATCTTGATCACTGGCGCATCCATTGGAGTTATGGTGATCTACGGGTTGATGGCCGGTGCTTTAGGGACAAATGCCAATTTTGGGGCATATATGTTTACTGCGACCTGGCTCGCAGTGGCATTCTCCTTCGCAGCCTTTTTGACTTGGTTGATTGAGATGTTTTGCTGCTGTATTTGATGTGTTACAGTAGATTCAGAATGGTGCGAAGAAACCAAAAAAAAATTCAAACAATAGCGCTTTCTAAGAAAGTAAAGTCTCCTAAGAGTCTGTTAAATATTCTAGCGCTCTCTGCTTCTAGCTGGTTACAGTAGTATTCGAAATTAGATTTACCTCTACACTCTTAGACCTTCATTCCCGAACCCTAGATTGAAACACGCTAATCCAGGTAGAGTAATTCCATCGATCCCCGAGTTCTTAAAATAGAACCTGTATTTTACGTGACACAGTGGGACAACCCGTCATGTGATTTACACGAAACTGCTATACTCTTGACGCCACAACCACGCTTGTTCTTCCAAGTAGGCTTCTTCCTTTGGATATCAGTCTTTAGCGCCACACTACGTTCTATTAGGTAATTAGAGACGTTTTTGGATCAGGAATGATACAAAAAACTCTCTCATCTGTCCAGTTTCATTACCGTTCAAAACGGAAACATGTCAGGCTATCTAGTTCGACTATCACTTCAAGAACAGTCCGGAACTTCTGTCACATTACGAACTAGCTAGTCTTCAATATAGCTGCAGCTATCGAATAAGCGATGTAAGCTCGCAGCAAATAAGCAAGGTCCTCAGATTCCTACAACCTTATATAGAAGCAAGCACAGCGTGGGCATCTGTCTTCAGCAGGAGCTGGCCTGGGAAAATCCGGAGAATATGGCGATACACGGAGAGAAGGCCACCCTCCTTTCTCAAAGCACGGCTGACAGGCCCCACAGGGTATACAGTAAAAGCCCGACCCACGTAACTTATTGCACAGTCCACAAAGAAAATGAGTATGCCCTTCTATATCAATCCTCTGGCACTGCTGATAGATTCTTTTTTGGACCCCACACTCAACACAAAATCGGCGACTGCTTTCGCTTCGGCCCCTCCCCCGTTTTTTGCGTATTTGTTTATCCGCAAAGCTGCGTCGAGGACGCAGCTTTAGGCACAAACTGCAAGAAAAATATTCATCGTATCTGAGAGTGTAAGCTTTATGCTGAGAGCGCAGGTGCTTTCCAGTGGCAGTAATTACGTGGTCCATTTCTCAACTTCACATAGATATAATGATTTCTCTTCTGGCGTTTCCGGTACTGTTCTAACCCTGGCTGTGAAGAATGAACAGGCTTGTGACAGAGCTAGCCGAGAAGAATAGTCAAGAAAGCGTATAATCTCTGAGAGTAGCTCATTTGGGAGCTTGAGCAGTGTTACTGTTGAGATATTCATGATAATTGTGAGGAATGTATAGAGAATATCTTGCTTTTTGAACCAGCGTATTCGGATAGGAGTAGAGATTTGCGACGCTTGAGATCTCTTCTGACTGTATCGCTCGAGGAGCCCATCCAAGTCGGAAAGACTTCCAAGGACCCGCGCGCCACCCCCACCTCAAGATAAACAAAATCTGGCAAACCTCGCCGTTTGGTCTGTTTGCATTCACGCCCCTCACCCCTTTACCCCACTCCACTATTTGACAAACCATTACAGTAAGTTGATTATTGCGACAATGTTGGTCTCTCTGCATAAGAAAGATTCGATAGCAACCCTTAGGAGGGTCTATATCAGCTTCCCTAAGTACCGGATTTCCATAGTAGTTAGTAACGAATGAGAATCGCAGTAGATAATAGAATCTATACCTATAAAGAAACAAGTTGCATACCACGAAATTCTTAATCACGTCGCTACAGCCTTCTTTTAAATGCAAACGAGTGAGGGACGCTACGTGTGACAAATAGACCAAGACACGAGAGAATAAAAGCAGGATCTTGCCAGATTGTTAGGATCATCCATGTGTTCAATCTGTTTGCACTATGGATTCCATCGATTTCTATGAAGAATTACGGTACTATACTGTAACAAGGACTCATTGTAGTTACTAATGAATACAATACAACCCTACAATACAAGGGTTACCAGGGGAAGAGCTAAAATTAGATTAGCGTGTCCCCACTTAGGGTCTGGGAATTAAATCGTAAGAGTTTAAGAGTTAAAACTGATTTCGAATTCCACTGTATTGGATACACTTTGAAGACTTTCTGTCCGTGTTCAGCAATTCTGCAACCCAGTGAGCAAGTTGTCAAAAGCTCTTTTATTTGAATCATATATAAACTCTCAATGCTCAGACTACTGGCTTCTCAAGATGTATACATTATCCCCTCCACCCCATGCTAGTGTTAAGCATTACCAAAGGCTGATATCCATAGTGCATACATACAAAAGCCCATAAATACAAATCATAAAACGAAAACAATAGCAAGTACAGTATGAAAGCAAATAATAATCGAAGGAAAGTTCTGTACTGTATAAATGGGTTATGGTCCTAAGGGCTAACCGTTCGGCTCGAAAGGTGGATGGAGGCGAGAAACAATGATCGTATTCTAACAACCCTCCTAGGTTACGATTGGCGAAAGGAACTAATCGGAGAGTAGTTGTTTCCTCATAAAGCTGTTAGCCTTTGAGGGTAATAAAAGCTAGAGAATAGTATTCACCCTGCAGTTGAAGTCTACGTGCGATATATATACAGTGCTTCTGGGATATTCGTATTATTTTGGTTATTATGTTTGTTCTGTTTCTTGCGTTTTTAATGCTTAAAACCCCTCTCCTGTGGAAATTTGGCAATTCAGTACTGTTGCGATCTTAAAGCTCATTTTCGAAGAGCTAGGTTCTTTTAGTAGAGTGATCACGAGCCCTTTCGAAGCGTGCTTGAGACTTTATTATTAAACCGAGATTGATACATGAAATCCTTATGACTCAAGTTTCTAAAGGTTGCGAATGTCACTAGAGGGCCACATTAATCAATGTCGGCCTTTGATTCCGTACTAGTAACGTGATCTTAACTCTGTAGCAGTAAAGCTTTAGTATAATAGTAGTAAGAGATTCTTCAGCATAACAAAAAAATACATAAGTCGTGAGAGAAATATGGTACCCAGATAACAAAAGGGGACTGCAGAAGACGTGTGGAATATTGAATATTGATGTAGCCATACGACTATGACGAAAATTTATGAAACGTCCACGAAAATGTGCGCCATATCTTGGCCCGTTAATAGTTCTTGAATTTAGAATTGTAAATGCAATTAATACTACTGGAGAGTAGAGCTGCTCTTGCCAGAACGACCAGATCATTGCCTGGGCGGTGCTTCGCCGCTAAGAGGGGTTGCTACTGGGAATTAGCGAAATACGATATCTTGCTAGGAGAACTTACATTTCTTAGAGACTTGATTGTTCCTGCCGTCTTAGTAGCAGATAGAAATCCCACAGCAGCGGAATCGATTGGCCATCGCTCTAAATCATTTACGCTAATAACGCCTTTATCTTTGTCACATTTCTGTATGAGTCGTATCGTAATCAACGGAAGGGCCGCAATATATGCGGCTTCGGATTGATCTGGTGTACAATCTATATAAAGTTCCAAACACGCTGTGAAATGTTAGTCAGATAATGCAAGGATGGGACTACTAATAAACCTATCTTGATGATCCCGTCAGTACTAAGTAATATATTATCATAGGCGAGAGCTTGATGCGTAAGGCCAGATAACGCTAAAAAGCGGGCACTGTTGAGGATCTAAAACGTTAGGACAACTCCATCGAAAGGTCTATGACGGACAAACCTGGTATATAATGGATCCTAATTCTGCCTTGCTGGGATAAACAGATAGAAAAGCAACAACATGCGCGAGAGTTAGCGGTAAGTCGTCAACCAAGAGGAACGCGAGATCTTCGTGTATGTAGCATTTATGTAAAGAGAGAACGTTCCCGTGTTCTAGATGTCCGAATCTGTTGATTAATCTTCGAGCATTTTCTTTCCGATATGTCCGGATGGCTATTATACGAGATGGACGGGTGCGGTGTGTGGCAATTGTAACTTTATTGGCGATCTTATACGTAATGACTTTCCGATAGGTATCCTACGGCGACTCCTGTCTTACAATCAAGACGGATGCAATGTTTTCAAGATCGTATAAGTGGGGTAGATAAAGGCTCTTGGGAAACCCTGTGATAACCTTCGATCTGCTGCGGCGGTAAGGTCTGGTTAGCTTTGTGTTGGCCGCCGTCTGACTCTTGTAGGTGATGGGGGTTGATATCGAGATGGGGAGCTGTGTTTGAGCTTTGATAGTGCCAAGGTCATATATTATACTATCTTTGAATGGGTTAGTTGATATGATCAGAGGAGCGTGTTTGCTCTGATTTAATAGGTGGAAGAATTTAGAGAGAAAGTGGAATTCAATTTACTTTGTATATACGGTGCTTAGGATTGAACTCTTGTTAATGATAGGAGATAGCAGCTTCTACCGACTATCGTAAGATAAGGCCGATAGGCTACAGTGCTTACATACAAACTGATAATACGCTGTTTAGCCCTTATGAACATGAGTATCGAGATAATTAAAAATTCTATATAAATCGACATATGACCGTACTGCTCGGTATATTGGCTCCCTAACTCAACTTCCTTAGGATCTTGTTACCCGTAAGAGTGCTAGGAAATGCTGTCCACGGACAAAATCTAGGTTTCCTATGACTGATAATGCGCTAAAAATGAAAGGGCGGAAGCTACGAAATGAGCTAGAGTTTGTGTTAGCTTTTTGTAATAACGGCCTTATTTATGGTGTTTTACCTATGACATATCTATGTCAACTAGTGTATAAGATCAATTATAGGATGGTTATTATAGTAATTAGTAAGCTTATAAAATGACAACTTACTAGTAATTCTTATACTGTACAGAGGAAGTTCGACTTATATACGACCAGAGTCTGGTTGACGCTAGAACGATCATATTCGCTAGATAATGGGAGAGAATCCGGCGGACTTAGGTGAGCCTATGATTTGGAGCCTCGCCTTTTAGTAGGGCAAGTCGCCCTCACACAATCCTCCGAAAGATACTGGCATGGCTGATTTATGTCTTAGCGCCCTACTTTTTTATGCTTTACTAATGCTAGAGTCTACTAGAATCTATATTTAATGCCATAATAAGTCACTTAAACTAATATGCTAATATTTAGACTTAAAACGATTGCTAAACCGTCGAGTTATAAGGACTAGTAGTCATGAGCTGATTAACGGAATAGTATAAATATTTTAATTCTTATAGAGTATAGAGCTATTGCAATACTACGAGGGAACCGGGTTGAATAATGTAAAGAGTGGCTGGTTTTAATATTCGAGGCAATTCGACTTGCGAAATTGCTATTTCTTTATTACTATCCCTGATTGGTCTCGTATATACTGTCTGATTTCTCTAATCCCTATTGTATTGATTGGAGATCAAGATGCAGCTGGTTTTGTATATTTCTTTCTGCTTACTAAGTGTACTAATATCACATAGGAAATCGTTTAAGTCCTTCGCACCTAAAAGTCCCTTAGTCATATACTGATAGATTTGAAGCTTCATAGGTTCTCAAGTATCGATTATTGGTTACATAACACTATATTTGCTCCTCAAATTTCAATGACCAGTTATGCTATCAAAATATAGCCGACAAGGTAACAAGAACAAGGAGCGTCTCAGTTATACAGCCGCTCCTCGTCCGTAGCAGCACACTCCCAGAACTTCTTTTCTTGCTATGTTGGTGGGGAATTAAAATCGGACACATTGTCTGTTTCTATCTCTTTCGTCACGATGATCTCTTCGTACCTGCTGGGTAGCAATTGGGTGGCGAGATGCATAGTGGCCTACTCCCTGGGGGAAATGGTATCGGAGATCAAGATGTGGTCGGATAGTGTTTATAGGTATTTAATTGTATCGTTGATCATTTTCCTACTAATTTTTATATTGCTTAGGGGTCTCTTTCGATATACCAGTTGTGAGCGGCCCGATATTTGAGAGGTGGAGTATGAATGTCGGTGTCGCTTTCGTAGGAGGGTTGAGGATTCAGCTGCTCTCTTTTTCGCATTCAGAGGGGGCAGACCTTGGCTTTTAGCCTCTATAATGCTTGGAGGCAATGTAGAGGCCCTTAAGCTAGTAAGAGAGGTAGCGACGGAAGTAACTACCACTATAGCTATAGAGCCTGTAGACTGATCAACAGACGGCTGTAAAACCGTGCTTATATAACTATAATCCCTGTGGATAAGTTGGCCAACGACCCGATAGAAGTTTTCAGCTGATTCATTGCCTTTATAAAATAGATTTGTTAGCTAGTGGATTCCTAGAGAAGGATATTAAAAATAACGATAATAGTTTGCAATGTATATCCATTATGACCTTCTATATCTGGGATATTAGGCCTCTTTGATACCTGTGATAATTTGTGATAGATGATTGCTTAGCCTTACTTGTGATAGTGTTGTACTGGAAAGTTGTTAGAGCAAATGAGAGCATCGACCATAAGGACAGTTAGGACTATTTAATTCTTTAGGGCTAAAGCAGTTATATCTACCATAAGGGATATATCCACAGTCAATATTTTACGGGCTATTATTGTTAGTACCGGCTCCTAGGAGGACTAAAGATGCCAATATGTTGCCTTAATAGTGGTATATATATCAACGACTGAATCACGATGTTTTAATCTAGTTACTATATCTATATAATGCCCGAGCCACTAATTGATTTAAAGCATATTCTAGGAGTAAAATGGCTGCTAGATCATATTTGGTCATAAATAGAAACATATGGAAGGGAATTGTATCTCTGACGCCTTGGGGGTTGTTACTATATACTAAGTGGGCCTCTTATATCGTTAAAGAAGAACCTATCATGTAATGCCCTCTTGGAGCTGGTTAAGTATTCTGGGTCGCTAGAGCCATCCAGTGATTGCTTTTATTTGTGTGATTGAAAATTAAGGGCTATAGCGAAAACTCTTGGTTGCTGGTTTGTTTGGGTGCTTAGCGCCCGAGATATTGAGGGTGGCTAAAGCAGCGGCCTTGGCCGGCTTCGTATATTGTCCGATTAAATAAATTGCTTGGATGAGAATGGATGCGTTGTTCGATCAGTCTAATGTGATAGCTTTAACCATGAGTAATTGATGGGTGTGAAATTGATAGGTGGGTAAATGCTCCTATCCTAGCAGGAAAAAGCTAGAGCTAACCACCATGTAAATGATGGCAGGCTCGAACTGAGGAAGTGGAGTGCTTAATCAAGTTCAGGTAATTAATTATCAAACAAAAAGTTTCTAATATTATCTAAAATATATTTCTTTCCGAAGCCGGCCTGACTCTCCTACGTGGTTGACCACCGGTTGCCCTAGCAGTTTAATCAGATCACGCAGGTAGTCCCGATTTGGGATTTCTATAGCCTAACCACCTCCTTTCATTCAAGGTAATTCTAGATATGAGTGTATAGGCGACAAATATAACCAGACCAGACAAATAAGCGATCGCCAAATTTGTTGTCGACATCGTAAACCCTAGAATGAGTTGGTCGATATTCGGAGGGCAACCAAAAAAGGTTGACCTTATTTATAAGATTATCTAGGAATGCTTATCATTCAAACCATACCCGGATTGTTATGGCAATTTCGAATAGTGAGGGGTGGGTGTAATAGTTTTAGTGAATCCTATATCAAATGTACTGTACCGATTAATGTGTGTAGATGATTGAAATTGACTTCTTGTAGCAATCTCTACCGGAGAAGCTAAGTAAAGCTGCGGTCGATAGAAGTTTTATTAGGGTCACGCCTGAGATCTTATTAAGGGGTTGGTTGCCCTATTAGGGGCTATAATGATCAGTGAGATTGTTCGCCGACTATAGATAATATGTATTTCCCTTCCTCCACGATAGTTCCCTCTTCTTAAAGCTTGTTGGGCTGGACTATCTTATTAGATATAACCTTGCCACTCTCTGGCCATACATTTTGTCCTCTCTTTTATATTAAGCCTGGTGTTACTGGCTAACACTACCTATATTCCCTCCTTAACCAAGGCTAATACGGCTAATATTGCTACTTATGATATTAACGGATATTGTTCCGTGGTATACTTTGTGAACTGGGTATAAGTTTGATCTATATATACTCCTCCACTAAATCAAAGTAGCTTACCAAAGTCTATCAGGGCATCTATACTTATAACTTCTAACCCTAGGATATCCCCGCCGAGAAACTAACCCATGTTCTCTACGCGTTTGCTAATGTCCAAGCCTCTAGTAAGGTGATCCTGTCGGACCCTTAGTCAGACACTGAGAAGTACTACTCCACTGATTCCTGGGCCGATACCGGCGACAATGTCTATGGCTGTATCAAGCAGCTTTTCCTACTTAAGAAGAAAAACCGCAAACTTAAGGTTCTGCTGTCGATTAGGGGCTGGACATATTCTTCTAGCCTCAGACTGGCCTTTGAGACTGAGGAGGGACGTCAGAAGTTTACTAATAGTTCCGTCGAGCTTCTAAAGAACTTAGGCTTTGACGGTATTGATATTGATTTTAAAGTGAGTTTGTTATCTCCTTTATGGTGTTTAATACTGATATCAGATAGTATCCTGACAATTATATCGAAGCGGACCAACTTGTTGATACCCTACGCCGTCTTTGTGAGGTATTTTTATGCTTCTTTTATTGATAACTCTACCAACACTAAACCCTTTCAGGCCTTGGATTCATACAGCTCGGCTAATGTAGGCGGCTATTATTTCTTACTTACCACTACATCCCCTACTAGTCCGTATCATTCGTTCAAACTTCTTAATAAAGCTAACCTAAATTATAGGCCCTATTAACTACCTGAAAGAGTATCTTGCCTAGATAGATTAGTACCTAGACTTTTGGAACCTAATAGCCTATAATTACGCCGGAAGCTGGGTTAACATTACCGGCCACGACGCCAACCTTCATGTATCTAATAGTAACCCAGCCAGCACTCCCTTTAATACGGACTAAGCAATCGAATACTACACCTCGCACGGAGTGGCCTCTTATAATATTGTCCTAGGTATGCCTCTGTACGGCCGGTCCTTTACTGATACCAACAGTTATAGCCAACCTTATAATAGTGTTGGTGTTAGTAGCTGGGAGAATGGTATATGGGACTACAAGGCTCTGCCTTAGACCGGCTGTACGGTTGCAAATCTGGACCATGAAGCTGCTAGTTACTGCTATAACTCGGAGTCCTGTTTGTTAATCAGCTATGATACGCCTGAGATTGCGCGTAAGAAAGGTGAGTATATCAAGTCTAAGGAGCTTGGCGGTGGTATATGGTGGGAGCTTAGCGGTGATAAGTAAGGTAATAATAGTTTGATCACTACGGTATGTTTCATATTCTATATTTGATTATCTTACTCACTTTGAACTTTGTAGGTTGTGAATACCCTTAGGGGCACTAGCGCTCTGGACAAGAGCGAGAATCAGTTAAGCTATCCTATTTCCAAATACGACAATTTGAAGGCTAGCTTCTGGTCTTTTTAAACCTTCTCCTAGGTATGATATAAGTCCGCTAGCTTATGGAGTGGGCCTTTGTAATATTTATACTGTATAGGCTACCTATCGATGTATTAGAGCTAGTCAAACGCCTGTCTTGTATTGACTATAAAATTTCATTGGTATATGAAACGCCAATATGGCAGACGTTATAGTTAGTAGTACTATCTTGTTTAGTTGTTAATAGCAGAGATTTTTAACAGCTCCTAATTGTTAAGTGTGCGATTAAGTCGAAAGCTACAAGTAACGATACCGTGTTATACTTTAAAAGAAGATTGATCGTTGTTCTAGAGGGAATTACTAAGGCTATATATACAATAAGAGGATCAAGATGATTGGAAATCAACTTGGTTCTTTGTATAGACCATACGGGAATTAGTTCCTATAATATGGCTTGACTCCTGATCTTTACTAGCCTTATATAATAATAGTACGGTTTAATATATTTTGTCTAATTACGGGTAGGCAAGCGTAAATTCCGTCTAAGCATTGCTTTCGCCTATATAATGTGGTGTTTCCTAGGGATTAGGTAGTTGCGGAGTAAAGGATTGCTGGGGTAGTTTAGCAAACTTTAGCGTATAGAGTTGTAGAGAAATTATAGTATCCCGTTGTATATGGTAGGATCTAAAATAGAACACCTCATATTATAACGCTAAAAGGTATCGTCATCACAAATATTACAGTGGATATGGGAATAGTCCTAGAATAAATTAAGCATAAGAGATCTAAGTGGTGTAACTAGGTGTGCGCTGTAGGTGCTTAGCCATTACTGTTTCCGCATAGCAGGACTCGCCTCTATGTTAGGCGGTATGAAGATACTCTGTCTGTCCACGTGCAGCGGAAATAAAGTTGGATCTATATTGTCGTTTTGGAATCTTATAAAGGTCATTTAGCGTTAATAGTATTATCTACGACGCAAGGCCTCTAACACTGTATAGGGTTAGAGAATAAATATATGGTATAGAGTCATATCCCGACACCTTATACATAGAGAGTCATTCTCTAACCCTCTTTTAACATACGCCATACCTACTATAATTACTATACCCCTAAATCCTTTTCTTAGCGTTATTCCAGTATAGTTGTAGATAACAGCCTAAAATTTGCTTTCGTACTAACCTTATATAGCTTCGAGCTTCTAGAATATTGATCCTGCAAATAAAGCAAACAAGGCAAACAAAAGAATTACTTCAGAGAGAGAGTCTTAGTGCTATATTGTGAAGAGAAGTCTAGATACCGATAGAGGAGAGCTTTGGTAGGGGCGGTAGTCTATCGCCGAGGGTAGACTATATATATGGCTTGGCTAAGTGAAAATTTCAGGAAATTAAAACTTGCCTAGTAATAGATGCGGGCCCTAGCCCTTAGTATATTTAATTAGACTTATAATAGTATTCTTTGACCTGTATCTTGACTAGCTTTTAGAACTTTATAAAAATTAGGAGCCAGCAACGAAGTATAAACACTAGTGACAAAAACGAAGGTATAGGTTTTAATAGGCCTTAATTAGTTTAGGTATCTATATCCTTTGTTTCTGTTATTAACTAGGCTCACAAGTAACCGGATAAGCCAGGATAACCATAAATACCTCGACGCCCTATGCCTTTGCTTTATATAATAGTTTTCTACCACTTAATAATCGAGCAGGCCTTATATTCTAGACGACTTGATATTTTCTTCCTCTTTATTTAAGTCTACTTTTTTAAACCTCTGCGAGATTTCTATTAATCATTGACTAAGTCTGTTTTAGGCCTTCTTTACGTCCTCTCAGGCTCTATCCCTCTATACCCGATTACCTCGATGAGGATGAAACCCATTCCTAGCTATTTAGATATTAGCCCCGAGTTTGACCATCTAAAAACTATTAGCGAGGTTTCCCTTAATATAGAACTTATGATGTTTATCGAAGAAGCTTATTCATCGCTTTAGTTGCAAGGACGCTTTTAGTAATAGGATTGTTATAAGAGATCTCTCCTTTATTATACTGCTATAGGGAACTATATAAATCTCCTTTAGTATCTCCTATAAAGTAAGCCAAATATTGATTCTTGTGACCAGTAGGGGCGGATACCACTCTCCTGGGCTGCTGAGTACGGCTCATTAGCTATAGCGAGAATTCTACTAGAGCAAGGGGCAAACCTTAATACATCGGATTACGAGGGTAGCACACTATTGATATGGCTAATACACGCCGGTAACCCTGAAATGATAAGCCTAGCGGCTACTGAGGCTTATCTAAGAGAGAGGGGCATGAAAGAAGTTAAATTGGAAGGCATAAAGTGGGCTTGGGTTTGGGTTTTGAGTTATTCTTATTTACTCCGATATATTTGCCCGTGTATCTAAGGCCCCTGATGATATAGAGGAAGCTGATTCTATACTATACTAATATGTATATTAGATGAATATTATAATTGGGGTAGCTGGAAACCACTATAGTAAGAGGTTAGGCCGTCTGATTTTAAACAGATACTTTTGTTTTCTTTCTTTCGTGTGAATTTAGTTTTGTTAAAGTAAAAGTGAAAAGTATATAAGTTGATTTGAGTATAATAAATATGCGGATATATTTTATTAGTAAAAACCTGAGTTTTGCCTAGCGATCCAAGACTGTAAGCTAGGGGATATATATACTCGTTTCTACTTTAACCTATAAAGAGGCTAGTTTATTCGACCCCGAACTGTCTACTAGAAGGCTCTGAGTTTATGATTATTTATATTGACTATATTCTTAAGCATATCAAGTAGCATTAGGTATTAGAAACTTTGTTTAGTATAATAAAGGCCCTAGGCGATGCTTGGAAGTAGGATAAGACGATATATTGATTGTCTATTCTATTGAGGCTGTAAATGGTGGACCCGTGAATTACTGTATCCGGTTAGTTTTACCATGTTGGGTTTAGTGACCCAATATATTGTTATATAACCTTCCGATATAAAAGACCCGGTTTTAGAAGTATAACGGTCTAGAACTAGACACTTAGATTAGCTAGTAGCCTGGAAGGTTCGATGCAAACTGAGTAAATATAGACAGATATCTTTAAAAGGCATTCTATCAACTATCCCGTACTGCATCTTGTAGTTACGTTACTATATACCTATAGGTAAGTACTTTCTGGGAGTTAGTTCGAGGTCAATTTAATACAGCTATACTAACTGTTATTGCCTCTCATTTTAAAAATAGAATAAGGCTCCTGCGAACCTTAATCGTATGATATAATCAAAATACATCGTGATATAAAATACCAGAGGACTGCCTTTAATATTTTACGGTTGAGTGGCAGTTGCTCGATTATAAACCGCCCTTAGTTCTATTTATAACTAAATTGAAGAGCGAGGCTCGATATCAAGCTACTATTTCCTACCCTCCGCTATTGTTTGTCTTATATAGGCTATATCCCACTAGTTGTCTTCTAGAATTTTATATGTATTATTAATTATATTTGACTCCTCCGCTTTCTTATTTGTGTCCTAATAAGTCTTACTTTCGATCTATCGATCCTTCTTACTTGATGAATTCCAATCTTTATTAGATAGTGAGTCTAATTTGTTGGAATGTTCTAGGTCCGACCTATTTAGCATGTTTCTGCTAACCGAGACCGAGAGTATTCTGGGCAAAGCACTTTGTAATATCGATATATTAAGGATCGCCTTAGTCTGACTTTTACGTAACAGCGAAAGCTCTCGGATACTGGTTCCCTTAGGTGCTTAGCCCCCTAGATATTGAGGGTAGCTAAAGCGGCGGCTTTGGCCGGCTTTGTATATTGTCTAATTGAACGAACTGCTTAGACCAGAATGAATACATGGCTCTATCAGTTGAATTTGATAGCTTTAACCATAAGTAATTGATAGGCGTGAAATTTATAGGTGGGTAAATACTCCTATCCTAGCAGGGGAAAGCTAGAGCTAACCATCTTATAAATAATAGTAGGCTCGAGCTGTAGAAGTGAAGTGCTTAACCAAGTTTGGGTAATCAATTATCAAATAAAAATATTTATAATATTAGCTAAAACATATGTCTTTCCGAAGCCGGCCTGACCTCCGAGGTATTAAGGAACAACCGCTCTAAATTTATGATAGAACCGTTTACCACCTGAATTTAACCACCCTCTATAAACACCCTCTCTAAACACCCTCTCTAAACACCCTCTCTAAACACCCTCTCTAAACACCCTCTCTAAACACCCTCTCTAAACACCCTCTCTAAACACCCTCTCTAAACACCCTCTCTAAACACCCTCTCTAAACACCCTCTCTAAACACCCTCTCTAAACACCCTCTCTAAACACCCTCTCTAAACACCCTCTCTAAACACCCTCTCTAAACACCCTCTCTAAACACCCTCTCTAAACACCCTCTCTAAACACCCTCTCTAAACACCCTCTCTAAACACCCTCTCTAAACACCCTCTCTAAACACCCTCTCTAAACACCCTCTCTAAACACCCTCTCTAAACACCCTCTCTAAACACCCTCTCTAAACACCCTCTCTAAACACCCTCTCTAAACACCCTCTCTAAACACCCTCTCTAAACACCCTCTCTAAACACCCTCTCTAAACACCCTCTCTAAACACCCTCTCTAAACACCCTCTCTAAACACCCTCTCTAAACACCCTCTCTAAACACCCTCTCTAAACACCCTCTCTAAACACCCTCTCTAAACACCCTCTCTAAACACCCTCTCTAAACACCCTCTCTAAACACCCTCTCTAAACACCCTCTCTAAACACCCTCTCTAAACACCCTCTCTAAACCCCCTCTCTAAACACCCTCTCTAAACACCCTCTCCTCTCTAAATCACCTGCTATAGTGGTTGGTATCAATGAAACTACCCTCTCCTTATTAATAGTTATAGTTTGACAGAATTCGTGGATTAGATTCCGATAGTAGACATATATCTTTATTCAATTCTAATAAGTAAATGTGACTAGCCGCTTACCTTCTCCATTCCTACTTCTTATTTAAATAGCCCGCCTATCTTATAGTAATATCTAGAATTAAGATAGTTGCCTTTTAACGTTAGCTATCTCGACCTCTTACTGTGTGGTATGATGAAACGCCCGATTAGACCACTTCTAAAAGACTAATCTATTTATCTGTACTGTCTTCTAGGTCCTAGTCCGACCTAGTAATAACCCCTTCTACCTAACCGATTAACGACCTAAGTATAATAGCTAGTTCTTAAGCTTATACTCTACGCGACTATATAATCCTTACTATAATCAGTATCTTTAGTCTTTCTTATTTTTACCTCTTTATGATTTATTTCTTACTCTTCTACTTTCTATTATCTCTAGGAGGGATTCTGGACTTACTATCGGTACTCGTTTATTATATAGATATTATCCTCTAGTGCTTATCTAGCCTAGTATATCGTATCCTATATGTATCCTATAGCAGTAATATAATAGAGTGGCAAAAGCTAGAGCTTAGAGGCGTTTTAGTCCTAATCTAGACGACTACTATTCTTTCTGTGGTGTTGCTGTTCTGTGCCTAACCTTCCCTTTAGCTCGGATATCTAGCGGCCTTCACTGTTATTACTGTTAGGACTCTAGTAGATTTTCTAGTCTAGGATCTTAGTATCTATATAGCATGGTATTATTTCCTATATAGTTGTATCTTATTAGGCTTACTTTTACTAATACTAACTATTTATATCTTAACTAGGATATTTTAAATCCCCCTACTATTAGCGGTATATTTTAGTCGAGTCGCTATCTAGAATTCTCTTAGGGCTATCTTTTATCTGCTTCGGCTATTAGAAAGAATAGGTATAGTAAATAATTAGCGGCCTAATCTCTATATAATATACTTAGTCCTAGTATATAACACTATTACTTATTCGAGGGTTATCTTATATACAATGCTTAAGTATATAGCATAGACTCTATTTATATCTAGGGAGATAGTATAGACTTCGAAGCAGGACAATACTTATATACTTAGAGGCCGGGATAAAATACCTACTTATTAATAAAAGGAGGATAGTTAGTATTTACTTCTTATAGACCTAGTTAGTATATATTTATTTAATATAATTATAATATTAAATATAGAATATCCTAGATTAGTAGATTAACCCTTGATTTATTTATTAAGTTTCGTAATATAGGGGGTAGTTACTAGTATTAGTAGGCGGGAGTATTCTTATTACTTACTCTTATTTAGTAATAACGATTATATAGAGATGTAAGCTGTTTTTACTAGGCTAACTAACCACCTAGTATAGAGAGTACCTCGGTTTCCTATTAAAATATTATACAATCTTAATATACCTTTAAGGTCTATCCTTTTTTTCTAAAAGCAAACGGCCTAATATCCGAAGATCTTCCTAAGGCTAAACGTCTTAGATCCTAGGTCTTATAGGACTATATTACTATAGCCTATTTTATAGGATTTTGCCATTTAGTTAACTCGAATTCAAATATCGTTTATATTTTATAGTAGAACAGCACTCCTTAATAACTATAACCGTTTTAACCGCAACCTTAGCTATATATATATGCTTATCTATTGCCCCATATAAACTATAGGGCCCTGTTTGTTTAGCCTATTAGGCCAAAGGTTGCTTAGTTAAACGTTTTTATTATTTTGAATTTAATAATAGTTATCCCTAATTTATCGTCTTATTCTATATACTAAAATACTAGTAAGGACACCATAGCTACACTATAGTCACTACATCTTAATACCGCTCATACCGAATATCCTACCAAGCTAGGAATAAGATATATCATAAGATGCAGTTTATAATAGTTTATACCTTATGGTCAAGAGTAGTTATAAAATAAAGTACTGAGCCTAGTTATTAGGGACCGGATAGGCTAGCTTATCTTCTAGTATAATATATAGTATGTCTTCTACGGATACCAACTAAATATATTTTCTTTATTTAAGTGTCTAGGGTTAATTTAACCAGATACTCTAAGTCTTAGTAAACCCCTACTTCTTAAGTTGCTTATTATCTAGAATAGATTGATATAGTAAACAGATATCACCTCTCCTAGTATAATACTAGAGACATTGCTATATAAGATTCTAATGCTGATTACTAATTAGATAAGACCTGGTATATTTGGTTTGTTTGATTCATATTCTCTAACCGCCTACTAGCTACCACCTACCTATCTATACGCTCTCAGTTAAGTCTTATCGAAATTATATTTAGTTTTAGTTCCTTATATCTACCGTACTATTATATTCCATATAGTAAGTGAGTAGACACTAAATATTCTAGATATCGACTCCTTCTTTCTCTATCTCAGTCAATCCTAGTCTATAGGCTATCTTTAGTATATAAGGAACCTATAAATCTAAGCTCCATTTTATCTCGTCCGGTTTAATTGATATATATATTATAATATCTTTCGCGTAGTAAGGCTGCCGGAGTCTCTAACTATATTAGGAGCTTCGGACGAAGTGACGGTATATTAGCAATTTTTGGATAATATAAAGGATCAATTATAGCTAGTATTTACCTATTTAAAGCCTAATAGCCTAAGTACTTTCGAGTCTATATATACTAGTGCCTATTCTTAAGATCTGTAACTAACTAGTAATAGATAGCGGCTTAGGATATATATCCCGATAGGAGTTCTCGATCAGGGAGGCTATTTTAGCCGGTATTAATAGCGCCTTATCTATCTCTTACTTATTACTAATAGTACCTATCCTTAGATATAGCACTATCTAGAAGGACTATCCGAACTATTAAGTCTTATAGCCTTCGAGTAGGAAGAAATCTAGTATTAGATTGAGATTAATTTATTATAATAGTATATCTATCACAATTAGAGCTATCTCGATCACCTATTTATTAGCTTTATTTATTCCGCTTCTATCTATACTCTATACTAGGAGAGTCTTAGACTATAAGGGCCGGAGCTTAGGATTAGGGATATAAGAGTTAAGAAGCTAATAGCTATTCCGATCTTATCCTTCTTAGTACTATTAAGGATGACCTTTCCCCTAAATCTCTTATTAAAGAATAGTTCGATATTTTGTTCTTTATAAACGCTTACCCTCTAGGACTACCCGAATTAGCTACGTCTCTTATAATTACTATTATAGTTATAAAAGCTACTATAACTAGAGTATTTTAAAACTTCTTTAGATCTCCTACTATACGAACTAGGTAATAGGTATAGCCTATCTATGGTTATATAGTTCCTATATTCGTTTCGTAGGCTATAATATCTATATCTATAGTTATCTAATTTTCTAGTATCGGAGTCCTATATCTAGGACGCTATAAAGTACCACTAAACTATATTAAAAAGCCTTATCTACCATAAGCACTAACTTGCTCCTATTAGTAAGAATGGCTTATTTAAGGACGATCGGGATATATTACCTATATAGATTATAAATTTGTTAACTATTATAAACCTAGGCTAGGTAACTACTTTAGTACTATATATAAGACTATCTACTACTATAAGTCTTTATTAGCCTAGCGAATATATATATACTAATTAAGATAGCAGCGGTACCTTCGACCTATAGTAAAGTATTCCTAGCTTTAGCTTTTATATTTACAGTTTAGTGGTCCCAAGTAAATCTATCGAGATATCTAATAAGAGATTATTACCTTCCTCTATAAGACATATAAACCGTATTTATAGGACCCTTATTTATATAGGGGTCCCGTAAATAAGGATATCTCTAGTAATAATAATAACTATAATTGTATTCTCAATATATACTATAATAGGTCGCCCCTCGAGTATATAGATTTTTAGGAGGTAGTACTCGAGTTATCTATAGTAATAACAGAGGCCGAGGATTTTATATTATTTGCTAAATAGATATTTAGCCCTAATAGACTACTAGCTTTATAGGTTCTTATATTCGGTGACTTCTCTTATAGTAATCGGTATAGGGGGTAGTAGTTTTTGATATATTATGCCTATCCTATATAGGATAGTAATAGTAAGAGACTTACCGGCCTTATATATAATAATATAATATAGTTACCTTTCCGTCCGGTAGATATAGCTAACCCTTCGATTTAGGATAGTGTTTCGGTGGACGGAGCTCGGTTTCTATCTATATATCTAGGAGGCGGATTAATAGAGTTACTATATAAGCTGTAGGCCTACTTATCTGTTCTTAGATCTTTTCGCTATTCTTTGTAGCAGATTATCTTATAATATAAATATTTTAAGTACCGAACTTAGATAAACAGCTTAGCTAAATATTATTATTATCTTTTACTAGTTTTAATACAGAGTAATAGTAGTAATAATATTTATTTATACCGACCTCTTACTAAAGCAATATATAATATATAATAACTATATATCCGAGTATATATATTTAGAATAATCTACTTCCTAATAGGAACTTAGAGTCTTATTACAGCCTATCCTAGTCTATTACCGCTTCTATTATTAGGCTGCCCTTATAGTATATAACTACAAAACCGCTATAATATCTTAGCGAAGTCTAATATAGCCTAAACTGTCTTCGCCCTTAAGATATTGTCTGGTTTATCTTTCTTATCTTTGGTTAAACCTCCTAGTAGACTTAATATACTATTATATATATCCCCGGCTTTTCTCCTTAATTTACCCTATAGCTCTTATAGGTTTAGACAGTATAGTAATATATAGCTGACTATCTCCTATACACTACACTTGTATAAATCATCTTTACAGAAGCCGAACCTCTTTATATAGGTAGATAGCTAGTTATAGCCTATATATAGCTATATCAGCAGGTATATACGATTCCTAGGTAAGTTCCTATAAAGCTTTCTTATATACGGCGCCGGTAGCTTACTGTTAATCTTTTATAGGTAAGAACCTTTAGTGCTAACTTTCTATTCCTACTCCTATTAAGTATGAACTTTACTATATATAAACGCGTTCTCCCTTGATAGTAGCGGCCGGAAGGAATGGGTTTTACCTGGTCGTGTGTCGGAGTATGATAACCAGTATACCGGAGGATTTATTAATCCTATATGTTTTTGTAATTTAAATTAGAAATCGGCGGCCCATATAAATTGTTAGAAAAGCTGATATAGAAATACAGAGAGTTGAATACCATTGATTGGACCCCTATATTTTTATGATACGGCCCACACCAACATTACACAGCTTCCTTGGCGAGTTAATCTACTATATTATTCCTAGTATTCTCATAATATCCTAGGATCCACTAGAGGCGGAGTCTGATGTTCTTTGCTTAAACCTTAGAAGCTATCTAGATGATTGTATAGACGATTTACTATCCCGATTTGTTATTTAGGTTCTAGATTACTTATAGTACCGATCTACTATTATATAAGATTTTTACTGTCCTATATATTCTATCTAGTAATCCTAGTCTATCTATATATTAGTAGGCTAGCTTAAATACTATATCGACCGTGTAAAGGATACCGATAAGCTCTATAATATAGACTAACTAGCGATTTATTAGACCTACCTAGATCTACTAGGCTTCTAATACTTCTCTATTATTGTTAAGTATGATAATAGCCGCTCCTAGATAATTATTATATCCGGAAGCGTCTAAGTAGACTATAATATCAGACATATCTTTTATAGACTCTGCTTTTCCTCTTATTGTTTCTAGATCGTATTCTAATTCGATATCTGTAAAGGAGTTTGCTTACTAGGATAGTAGTGGGTATAGGTTGATTGTTTCTAACTTATTAAGTCTATTAACTTCTATGGTTTTTAATGCCTCCGCTAGAGGGAAGTATGAGTACGATCCTATGTTATTTCTATAATTCTGAGTATGTACTAGTGCGCTCCACATGGGGTGATCCCAGGGTAGAGTATGTAGTCTTGCTATGATGCACTGCACTTGGTGGCGAAGGCGGAGATGTGTGGGGAGTATATGGGCTTCCACTTCTAGCGCTGATATTGCTACTATTCGGAAAGCAGATAGGATCCGGATCAACACGCTTCTTTTAACTGTGTTCAAGTGTTGTAGATAAGTTTTGCCCCAAAGTAGATTATACTAGATAGTCGATATATAGTTTATGATAGATATAATATAGGCTTGGTAGAGCTAATATATTTGCTCTAGATATAAGTATCTTAATCTATTTAGAGCGATAGTTATCTTAATAGCGTATTTAATAGCTTACTAGATATATTCCTTCTAGTAGAGTCTTTGGTCGAATACTATACCTAATAGTTTAGCTATTAATAATGGCTTAATATCGATTCTATCGAAGCTAATCTTTCCTCTTAAGTGATCTCCCTTCTTTCTAGTAAGATAGATAAGCTTAGTCTTCTCCGCCGCGAAAGAGAATCCGGTTTATTATACTCTTTCCTTAATATAAGAGATATCCTTAGCCTATATTTTAGTAAGGTTCTCCTTGATTAAGTAGCCTACTTACTACTAGAAGTAGTCGTCGATAAATACCGATATATCTCTATAGGAGTTAATAGACTAGTCGACTAGATCGGTATTAAAGAATATAAATAAGATAGGAGATAGTGGTAATCTTTATACTTACCTAGCATTTATTAATAAAGTAGTCTTAGTATGGAAGTTATTAAACCTAATATTAGCGCTCTAATTACTTATAAAGCTTATAATCTATTTTCTAGTTATGAGCGGGATCCGTCTTACCTATAGTAATATATCTAGACTTATCTTATTTACTCTATTAAAGATACCTTTAAGATCGAAGATAATTAGAGTTACTATCTTATACTTATACTAGGCTTTATCGATTGTACTAGATAGTATTAATAGGGCTTATTTAGTAGTCCTACTCGGCTATCCGCCGAACTAGCTATTTGATAATAGGCCGTGCTTCTCTATAAGATAGGATAACTATCGGGCTATTACTATCTCTAGAAGCTTACCGAGTATATTAAATAGTGAGATTAGGCGGTAGGTATTAGGTTTTAAGTAATCTAGTTTATCTAGTTTCTATAAGACGGTGATTTTATACTCCTCTATTATTTTAGATAGTGCTCTAGCTCTATATAAGCTATAAAGATACTAATAATAAAGGCCTTTAGATACCTCTAAAGCCTCTTCTAAACTAGTATTAGTAAGATATCTTCTCTAGATACTATATTCCCTTTAGCTACTTTTAGTGATCGCTTAATCTCTGATTTAGTAATCGGGTACTATAGGAGTTCCGTTGCTAATATAATAGGTAGGCTAAATTTGGGTAGACTTATAATGGGAAAGAATATATCTAGGAATGCCTTTGCTTTTTCTTTGTTTTAGATATACTCCTCCGAGCCTACTTATAGTACTAGGATGTAATCCTATATCTCTTAAGGCTTTATATATGTCTTTTAGAGCTTCCCTTTACTAGCTTTATCTAGGAACTACTTCTAGTATAAGGATTTGGCTTTCTTAATAGTCCTTGTTTATGTTTGTCGTTTCTACTATATAGCTTAGAATATAACTATGGTATTAGTATGCTCTCTTTCTAGTTCGGTATAGCTTATCTACTACCTTTTATATAGTTAGTTAACTTCGACTTATTAGACTTTAAGATCTAGAGTAAACTATTGCTTAGAGTAGGGTATAGGATATGTCTTAAGTATAAACTAGTTAACTGTTTAGGCTATTGTTAATATAAGGTTTTCTATTATCTGGTTAAGTATTAGCTGGGTCTTAATCTACTTCTATAGATTTATCTATTAGGCTACTTTCTTACTAATTCTAGCCTAGTTTATATACTTATATATCTTTCTTATTTTAGTGTTTAGTATACTCTAGGGTTAAAGGTTCTATTCCGAGTAGGTAGTATAGTAATCGGATCTATAGTTTTCGTGATATAGCTAGTATTTGATAAGTAAACCTGGGCTATCTATTACTATCTAGTTAATAGTTGAGTTTTATCTAGGGTTATTAAATGCCTAGTAAGTCGCTATTCTTTGAGGAAGATAACTATAAAGGTTATAGGCTTAGAAGAAATTAATTAGGTTACTAGCGTCTTCTATATATCTAGGAGTAATATAGTTATTACCCTATATTAGATAGTATTAGTTAAGATCACCGGAATAATAATGCTAGTTACACACTGCTTATTTTATATAGCGGTTATAATAGAGTTTTATATTACTGTAAGGGCTAGTAATTCTAAAGAGTTATTATCTATAAGAAGTAGTATTAGAGGTATATAGACGGAAAATACTAGTATTTAGGAGTCGGCTATCTAGATCTTAATAGCTATAATATCTAGGTGGTTATATAGTAGTTAGTGATATAATGAGGTAGAAATTCTTCGATTAATATAGAGTAAGCTATAAAATCGAATAGTATCGGTCTAAGTTATAGGTCGGTATAAATACTAGGTACTATGGCTAATATATATATAATAGGTGGTAATAGATAGCTCCTAGATTAGTAGAATATCTAGCTTTAGGTTCTAGGGATTGTTGATTAGCGCCTCTATCCTTAGTCCCGATTTTATCATATTTAACTATAGGATACGGAGATTCTTCTTTAGTATCTAGTAGGATTAAAGGTCGATAGTATTAGATACTCCCGATTGCCTATAGGGTATTTACTACTATAATCTAGGTACCGGGCTCTTACTCTAGATAGGTATTGCTCCTACTTATATTATCTTATACAGTGTCTATATTGTAGTATTTCCTTATATAACTATACTAGGTAGCTGAGCTGTTAGTACCGGAAGTACCTCTTCTTCTTAATTTTATATCATTCGATACTAGTAATAAGTTACCTGCTAATAAGGAACCCTTTCCGAAGTATATATTCTACCCCCTTTAGAGAATCAAACTAGATTCCTAGTAATACGAACTTCCTTAGGGTCTTATCCTTTGCTTTTATCTAAGCTAGTTCCTTAATATAAAAGCTATGATCCGCTAGGTTGTTATCTATAATGATTTTCTCCGTTGCCTAGATAGTCCCTATCTTAATATCAAATTCCTTAGTAGGAGTCCGGTATATAATAATCCCGAATCGTAGCTTTACTAGCCTTATATTATTGTCTAGCTTATATAGCTACTCTATATTGCTATAGGCTATATTAGCTGACTCCGTATTCTTAAATCGAATAATATAGCCGGTTTTAGTTATACCGATACCGGTCACTTAGGCGTCTTGGGTTATGGTATCGCTCTATAACACAGTACGAATATAGCTGTTAATAGTATCGATAGAGAGATATCGTCCGAATGTATTTCCATCATTGTTATCGTTGTCTTGTGGGTCCATAAAGGTCCTCTAGGTGCTGATTTAGACGTAATCCTGGTCTTTCTCGGGTCGTTAGGGGTTCTGCAGGGAGGTGCCGTTACCGCCCTCTATTACGATGGTAGCCCAGGACCTGGTCGCTGTCACTGGTGGGGTGGCCTCGATTTGTGCTTGCAGTGCCTTCACCTGATCGTGCAATTTCTCGTTCTGTTCCTAGAGGACATTCTGGTTGTGTTTGATCTCCTATAGTTCATCTTGGGTGGCTGTAATGGTTGTTGTTTGTTAGTGGATGATGTCTTTCAGCGTGCTGATCAATTTCTACACCTCCTTGGTAGTGATTCGGCCGGCTGGATCCGATGGGGCGAAGGCATCTTCACTCCAGGTTCGCTTCCGGTTGTCAATGGTGGCTCTGGCTTCGAGGTTTCCCTCAGTGAAGTTAGCGATGGTTTCTTATGTGTTTGTGGGAGGTGGCTCGGGCCCTCCCACAGGTGGGTCTGCCATCGGCTAGGGATAAGCTTCCGCTCGGTACACAACACCATAAATTTATATCACAATAATCTTAATCACAACGTCCGCGTCTTGGAGTACTGGTGGCTTCCGCGGGAGTCCCTCTGGGGCTGTACAGCTCGGTACAAGGAACATATTGCGAGGGCCGCTTCCAAGGGCCTGGAAGCAGTGATGGAGCTTCGGCGACTTCGGGGCCTAACCCCAGCATCAGCGCGGCAACTATTCACCTCGACGGTGGCGCCGGTCGTGCACTACGCCTCCAATGTCTGGATGCACGCGTGCAAGGATAAAGCCATGGGGCCGATTAACCGAGTCCAAAGAGTAGGAGTATAAGCCATTGTGGGGACATTTCTTATGGTCGCGACCAGCGTAGCAGAGGCGGAGGCCCACATTGCCACTGCGCAGCATCGATTCTAGAGACGGGCCTTAAAGATGTAGACGGACATACACACTCTACCGGAAACCAATCCTCTCCGCAGAAATATAGATCGGATCAGGAAGTTTAGAAGATACTACCGCTCGCTGTTGTATCAGGTAGCCGATGCGCTCAAGCATATCGACATGGAAACACTGGAAACGACTAACCTATTTACGTTAGCCCCGTAGGAAGAACATATGTAGACCGATATTGATTAACCGCAAGATTTTCAGACTAGAGCAGGCGTGTATATGCAGATCGCGGTCAGTAGCTCGGCTCGGAACGAGCTGGTCGGATTTGGGGTGGCGATTGAGAAACAGCCACCTCGGTATCGAAATCTGAAACTGAAGACCCTTTCCGTTACATTGGGTGTAAGAGCAGAGCAAAATCCGTTCTCTGCGGAGCTAGCAGTGATGGCACATACATTTAATATGGTAGTTGGGCTGAAATATTACCGGATTACACTGCTCACGAGCAATAAAGCGGCGGCTCTGATACTAAGGAATCCTCGACAACAGTCAGGTCAGGAATTTGTCTACCAACTATATAAGTTGATGAGAAAACTGAGGAGAAATGGAAACCAGATCAATGTCTGGTGGATCTTAACGAGTAAAGATAATAAACTGTGGGGTCTGGCTAAGGAACAGGCTATAGCCGCGATATAAGAAGATACTGTCCCGCAAAAGCAGGTCCTAAGGATGAAGTCAATAATACTTAATATTGCACGGTCCTAAGAAGTCCCTAGTAAGGACCTTCTAGCGAATATAGGGAGATATATAAAACAAGTTGATATAGCACTCCTAGGCAAATATACCCGGCAGCTATATGACCGATTATCGTGGAAGGAAGCGAGTGTGCTAGGTCAACTCCGAACCGGTATAGTAAGACTTAATAGATATCTCTATTAAATTAATGTGGCAGACACGGACTAGTATATATATAGATAAGTGAGAGAGACTGTAGAGTACTTCCTATTTCGATATTAAAAATAGACGGCGTACTAGACGGAACTACTATAATATACTAATACTTACCGAGAAATATATCCTTCTTCCTAGGAGGAAAGTCGCCTTCCGATAATCAGAAGTGGACGCCGAACTTAGAGGCGGTACGGGCCTTAATACAATTTACTATCGCCACAGGCCGACTCGAGGCTACCTAACCATACCAATAAACATAAATCACCTCTTATTCGCCGATCTAACCCACTAACCACCTTGTATTATAGATAGTAGACGTGCTTTAACTACCGAAGATAGGATATTGAACACTTTTAGAAGCGCCTTTAAGCCAGCCTACTAATAAAATTACTAACCCACGAGGATCCGCTATGATATGGATATCTGAGATGATATATATTGCAAGGCTTTTTATATAGGCTTTGAGGAGACATAGTACTATATATATTATGATATATATAGTAGATCAGAGATAGTTGCCCTTTTGGCTTAGCTGCTGGGCATTAATAAAGTGTGTGTGTGTATCTAGAATCTATATCTTTGAAGTTGGACTGTGATTGTATAGCCTGCTGTCAGCCAAACCACACATAAACATATTAGGTGCATCTAGACAATTTTCCAAGCAGATCCAACAGAGATGATTTTTAATTAGTAATTTTGCAGTCACTAGATTGACCTTTTTTCTATTTACTATTATATTATTCATGGCTTTATCTCTAACTCGTATAATTAAGCCAGTCTAGCAAAATGTTTACTAGTGCCTATATGCGTCTATAGTTTCTTACCGGCCCTTAGTTAGATAAGCACGACTAGGTATAACTAGCAGTTCAAACAGCTTTGCCCTTAGTAATATATCCTTTACTTAAGTCTAGTATAAAATTAGGATAGTTTAATACGGGTTTGTTTATTATGATTCTAGTTATATAGTTAAAGATAGCTTTTTTTACGATAGCTAATAGCTCTCCCTAAAAAAAAACCAATCTACTGTATTATGCTAGATTGGTATATAATATATAAAAAAAAACTATTTCCTCGACTTTAATTAATTATCTTAAACTCTTAGTCCTCTTCTATCTGAATCTAGAGGAGCTTTAAATCCCTTTAATCTAATAGACACTCCTACTTCCCTATCTTCTTTAGGACGGGCTAATAAAAGAAAGTAAGAATTACTAGATTTATATAAGAAGCTAGTTAGAATGCTAGGTAGTACTAAATAAGTAACAAACTCTTCGAAATAAATGCTACTGGGCGAGATAAAGGTCAGATTTTACCGAGTCTATATTTGATTGGCTCTAACTAAAAAATAGATAATCTCGATAGGTACGGCCTATTCTCTAACCAGTAATTTAACCTAAATCCTATAAAAGAAACCTACTTTAGTATCTTCCGCTATTAACCTCCTAGACCTCTATTTATGTCTATAGAAGTATTATATAATTAAGTCTGCCGGTAAAATATGCTTAGAAGAGGAACGTCGCTTCCTATAAGGCTCTAATAAATGGCTAGTAAGAGAGAATAAGAAGCTCTAAGAATACTGTAATAATTAGGAGCTACTGCTATAGGATTGTTGTTAGGCCTTTAACTCTATATATTAAGATATTCTTAGAATATTATAGAATAGTGATAGATGTTATTATTATATAAATGAGTTATAGTAAGTTTTTACTTAAGTAAACTAAGATCGGTATGCTTAACCTAGCTATAGCTGGTATTATATTAATAGGTAATAGAGTGATAAATAGGTCTTATAGTTCTTATATTAAACAGAAAAGGTAGGCAATGAATGGGTTAGAAAGGATAGTTTAATAGGGTAGAGTATGGATAGGGTGTTCTATAGGTGGTATCCTACTATTAATAAATGTACTTTTAATATAAAAATATAAATCGATCACTATCTGTATCTATATGAATTAAGAATAACTAATCACTGTTATATAGAGACTTTTGTTGAATATAGCTAAATATCTGATTTTTATTTGTTTTTTTTGCTATATTTACAAATGCCTTGCCACTCTCTTAGTATTAAAGCTCTGTACTAAAGCTTAGACTTGCTTGCCTATTATTCTAGCCTATATATATAAATCTTTAATAAAACCACAGAGATTTTCTTACTCTCCCAGCCTACCTTTTCTTCGTAAACCGCCTTTTATCGTATAATCTATACGTACTATATAGAAAGAATAGGACAAATTGATTGGCTTAGTTAGTTAGATTATCTTCGATAACTAGTGTTAGCGCTAACAAAACCTTTTAGACTTTGATTTAGATCTAGATCTTGAGTCAATCTAGAGAGAATCACCTAATATACCGATACTACCACCTTATCTTATAGCTAATCGTAGTGCTCTCATTTCAATCCAACCTATTAGTATATCATAATATATAAAAAATGAGGCTAAGAGGCCTTGTGCTATCGAGTATATTTTCTACCCTAATTATAATAGCAAGTATGCCTTTAGCTAGATAGGGCCGGATCTGTTGTCCCTAGATATCTATACTAATGATATTTTCCTCTACGTATTAGTATTCTTTCTTTTTGAATAGATATACTAGATAGAAATCCGGCTTAGTAAGCTTAGTATAGGAAACGAAAAGGTTATAGAAGAGTATCTATTCTTTCTTCTATAGGTTGAATCGATGTTAGGGAACCTATATAGAGCGCGTGGTTAGATACGTGATATTATCTCGCGGAATAGCTATATAGGAAGTACTAGGGAAACCCGTTTTTAATTGTCTTTGCGACTGTAGATAGAGACTATAGCAGACCCTAGTATATAGAGTAGACCTTGCCAACTCCCACCATTTGGTCCCATGGGACCAC
>HG814380.1:0-30922 GCA_000576735.1 Penicillium fuscoglaucum FM041
GTGGTGAGTGTTGTGGTGAGTGTTGTGGTGAGTGTTGTGGTGAATGATCGGGCGGTGAAGGAGGTGGTCAATGTCTAGACCTCGCCATTGGACCGTCCATCCCCTATTGTATTATGTAAGCTTCTTTAATAGGGTGTTCAACTTTGGGAAATCTATCACTGTCACCTACCCCCAATGTCCACTAGCATAGCAGATAATTGATCATAATAAAGGTGCATCCTATTATGTAGTATAATGAATATGTCGTGTTTATAATAAGTTTATTGATGCGACTGGTAGACATTACATTATGAGTGGATTTGTAGGTTCAGCATGTTTTGTAGTCATATATATCTTTACACGTAATACAGTCGCATCACTATTTCTATGTATTTTGATCACACTTTTAATTTCACTTAGACTCGATAGTCCATTGCTTTTACTAGGCTTGCTTATAGCTGAACACATCCATTGTATATCTTTCTGCCCAAATAACCTGAATACGTAGTACTATAGGACATATACGTGCGTGGCTAAACATTATAAATTATAAAACTTCAAGTGACTGAAGTGCTTATTAGTAAGCGACCCATGGGCCCATTAAATGCCACTGGGCACGGTCAACCGGGAAGTAACTCAGTCCGAATCCATGGGCCCCATGGCCCGTGGCGAGGTCTATCAATGTCTCACGGACGTAGTACGGAGGTTTTCTTGCCATCTCACCCACATGAAAATGTATCAATCACTATCGATTCTATTTCGCAAGCCATTTCTAGTTCCATCCTGATCACTCGGTGAAGTTGGCATACAGCCTCAATCCGATAGGGGTTGTAGATCCACTGGTTCAATTATGACCAAGCAATAAGCCCAAGACCCACGTGTAGAAGCCATGTGATGAGGTGCCGAACGATTGGCTTGAGTAGAATTAGCCATGCGGTAGGCTTTGTGCCTTGCGAAGTCAAAGTCATCGCTTCAGGCGGCGATTCTAAGTCACTCAACCTTACTCTATTTCAGCTCTTATATCCCAGAAAGCGCAAGAATCAAAGTAATTTTACCAGAGACAACCATCTTGCTGAGAGCTTTGGACAAGCAAGCAATCAAGAATAACCGGTCGGCTCCTTCTACTATGCCTCAACAACGACGGGTTATCAACCAATCTCCCGGATCGAAGTGACGGCCATTGCCTTTTGGGAAGTGATGTCCCAAGTTCATGCGATCAACCACGCTCTGCTGCTAAGAGAACACGGTTGAAATACGATTGGCGTCTAGCAGTGCCATCCGAAACGAATTTTCGTGGGGTGGTGTCCTCGCAGGAGTGCTAGTTCGCTCGTAGTCGTCGTAGACACTCCGGCCATCCTTCCAAAAGCAGCCATCACATGAGCGTTGATTGACGGTAGAAATTTTGCTCCAGGATCTAGGGGCTAGCCCAAGAGGTCCCACAACCATTCTGATTCGATGTTGTTCCGGACACCAAAGTCTTCACAGTGGCTGCCTGTTCGAACAGTGACATGCCCACGTGTCCTCCGCAGCGCGGTGAGCTCGACGAATATATAATTTATTCTCAAAGAACACTCGAGATAGGGGATGTAGAGAAGGCAGCTTAGCTGACAAGTGCGTGATATGTTAGGAGACGATATGAACGGACAAGGATACGCGTGGGCAACATGACTAACCTGCAGCTGCAGTGACAACCAGGGTAAATGGTCTCTGCACATAGTGCTTCAGCTTGGATAGGAAAATGCGTGCATAAGAATAAAATCTACGCACCACTTGTCCAACGGAGCACACCACAACACTTTCGACAGCCCTATGACTCAGCTTCGTGTATGCCCGAGGTGATTCTTGGGTAATTGGTTTGCCTGTGCCCCGGTCTAACCTCTCGGTTTGTACCTGAGATAGACCAATGTCAACTAGTAGGCTAAGAATGTGGAGACTTCGTGTCTCCTGCTCCTTGCAGGTGGACTTGTGCTAACCGCCTGGCTGTCTGCGGAGGTACAGCTCATCTGCCATGAAGCAAGACAGAACATCATCATTCCTCGGTGTCTTCAGATTTGCAGGCTTGGATGGACACCAAATGCCAGCCGAGGACAACATCACACATTCGACACCAGCAGCCTACGCCGCTTGAAGGTATTTGAAGGTTTGAACGCTTAGCCACAGGTATGTCGGAGTTTAGGTGTTGTATCATGTAGACAAATCAAACAATGACCTGATACACAGAATCAATAGGGAGGAAGAGGCCGATGTACGCGGTACGGATCTTCTGGTGACTCATAGTCGATAGTAGTCATGTGGAAGGGATAGGGAGCATGCGATCGTATTGGTATAGGGGAGCTCGAGCAGACAAGACATTTGTTCGCGTGGCATTCGACTCGAGTGACAGAAATGAGGGTGTTCTCCTGTTGTACGATCCGAGTCAGCAAGGACTGATCTAGTTGGACGAGTTGTCGTAGCTTACCTATTCATGGGCACCCCAAAATGTGCGCTTGAGACGGACAATCAGTTTCCCAACTATATCACTTACAACTCTCTGCAATGCAGTGAACAGTCATGCCACGTCGCATTCAAGCTCATCGCAATCGGCGGTCGCGTAAAAAGCCGCGCTGGGGTGCACAAGACGATTTGTTGAGACAGTAAATGCGCGTTACGAACCCAATTGCGATAAACATTGCACTTCCATGGTGGATGAATGTGTCGCGATGCCAGAGGTTCAGGACTCCACAATAGTGCGAAGGCGGTGGGGACGAGGGCGGAAGACGCGAGGGAGCAGGCTCGTCGGCCGCCAATCTCTGATCCGGCGGAATAGGTCACTGGCCACAATATTTTTCATGGGTGGCGATGAGTTAGTCCCTAGTGGCATAAAGTTGTCAGTGGTGTTCGTGGTTTGGCGCACAAGGCTTGGTATAGTTAATCGGATCCGACGCAGCAGAAAGCGCGATAACTCACTCACTACCAGGAAGGACGGACGTCTCAAGCTTCTATGCAACGAAGCTCTCAAGTGGATAGCCGCACCCTGTTGTTGACCCGCTACCTTGATTTACAATCTTCCACCTAGGGCATGCTGCATTGTTCGAAGCCCGGGGTCTGGAATAGTGCGTAAGCCATGGCTTTGCGGGGAGCACTGACGGTAGCGCTGGATCTCGGGGGAGGACACTCGGGTACGTACGCTATCATTGGTTCACTATCAGACGTTAGCTAGGACAGTAGATCAGCGAGACATTTCTTGACTCACATGTTCCGGTCGTCGAAACCAGGGGTGGAGGGATGACAGGGAGCTGTGGCCCTTGCACGGGTGCATGGTCCACGGATCTAGTTGTTCCGCGTCTTTAAGTCAGTGCAGTTTCAAACAGGATTTCCAGACCTCTACATATCTACAGCATGAGCAGTCGCGCTTCAACTTTGAGGGTACATCCAGAGGCGGGACATTAGATTAGCTCAGTCAGCTGCTATAGCGGAGACATCTTTGCATAGACACTTTAACTAGTTAGCTAACCCAAATCTCGTATCTTTGATCGGTTGGTTTGAATGGCACAGTGGATCTGCTGCGGAACCACATCTCCCACAGACACTGTCTGACTTGCTGGTCCACGATGTACCCTATAAATGTCAGTAAATTAGAAATTCCAGTACTCGATCAAAGGGGAGAACTTATCAAGTGCCCCAGACACAACCCTGCTTGAATTTGCAGAGTCAAGTGAATAAATCGCAGAGCAATTGCTGGGTGTAGGGGACGTATTTATAGGCTTCTCGGCTTCTGACACTCACAAGCTTGAGAGAAAGCGTTGAAGGATACCTATTTTTATTGAGGGCTGTTGAGACCCATGTCTTCTTTTTACCGCAACTATTTGCAGCAACATTTTTGATGCCTTTAGATGCCCAGCGAGAGAGGCGAGTAAGAGTGGTGCTGAGAGAAAGGGATGCTGAGTCGGTCAAGCAACGTTGTCTGACTGTTGAATCCTTCACGGCCCTCTTAAATTGAGGCTTTGTGGGAGATATTCAATCCGCAATGACAGGCCCATATTTATAAAACAACGGCTTGGTTTTGACAAACTGGTCAGACACAATTAGTAAGCAAATGCGTAATAAAAAAGTCACATGTTTACACCGTAAAAAGACAGTATCATCCCGTTTCTTGACACCTTTGATAGATCATGCCGTGCCTTGAAACCATTGCGGTAAGCGGCTTAAGTCCTCAGTCTACCATTCAGTTATGAAACAAAGCTGTAAATCATTATCAATTGTCAATTGCGCTGTTTGTTCTTAAGACAGCCAAACACAGACTGAACACATTTCTTTTTCATCAACCAAAAGTATCTTCTTGCACCGGTAATTCGATTCAACCCAGTTGTAAACGGCGAACAGATTTTTCCGCTCCGCAGAACATGCTGTGGGGTTTTAATTTGGCAAAAGCCGATACCTTAGGTAAATCTTCTCGCTTTCAAACCCCGCTTCTTCCGCCTGATTGGCGCCGTCATTATTTCTAGCAAGTAATGCATCATTCATTCATATCGCTATTTCACGTCCATATCCGCCCATCTAGTTCTTCGCGGCTTCTAATACATTGTTAGCATGTCCGTGCCACGTAACAAAGAGACACTGTAGCTTAAATTACCTTTGTGGACGTCCGCCTTGACATGATGGGACTTCTGTCAAGATACAGGATGATACTGTCTTTTTACCCTGTCAACATGTGACTTTTTCACTATGCATTCTGCTTACTAATTGTGTCTGACCAGATTGTTATATTCAGACCATTGTTGTATTTAGTTAGTTAGAGAATTGTACCATCGTGAATTTTACCAGTACGTTCGCCATACACCGGATTTCTGTCAACTTCTCATCTTTCTTGTCAATGGCGGCATCCTTTGCGGCGGTTGCCCGACTGGTCAAGCTAGCATCAGGGTCCTTGGCCACATTCTTGTTGGCCTCCTTGGAAGCCTCGGCTCCAGTGCCCTAAACATTCCTGGCCGTAGTTTGCGGCGATCTGAAGTAAAAACCTGTTATTATTTGATTGAGCGACACAATGGATGACGACATTGCGAACCTTGACAGTCTCCATTAGGATGAGGTGGGATAATTGTAGAAGGATGAATAAGTGACGTAGTCTTCGAATATTTATTTGTGAGGGAGGAACTAGAAGACCGGTTTACACGAGACGGAAGGCCTTCTTCAATGGAAAAGGGCCGTTTGTGATAGGCAACTCTTACATCACCACGCAGCAAGATGCGGCAAATGACTAAACGGCTTGTACAACGAAGCACACGATATTGGAAATTTACGGCAAACTTTTACATGTGCGGAAATTACGTCACAAGCAAATTCGCCCACTACAAGCCTTTCACTGATGCTTACTGTTGTAGTTCAGAGGTATATCCTTGAATTGGTTATATTTCAGAGGGAAAACATGAGGCTATATATACAACAATAGGCAAAGTTGATTTCCAATCAAGTTGGTCGTCCGTATAGGCATTCGGACTTAATTCCGACGATGCGGCTTGGTTCCTGATCTGCACCAGCCTCATATCACAACACTTATTACTTATAGTCACAACAATGACGGATGTAATTTGCCCCACCATCCCGCATATTCTAAGTTTTGCCGGAAGAAACAGACGGCCAATTAATAATTCTTAAGTGCTCGAGCCATCACCGTCACCTACATTAACTCCAAACCTAACGACGTACCTGGGTGATCCATCCGCGCTACAGTTTCACAGTAGAGGATATGACATGTAGTGAGATTCTATTCGAGTGAATCCTAGGAGCAAGGTACCATGATTACAGTGCAACGAAATCTCTACTGCCATTTTTTCGTACCATTGTAGCCCTTCAAATGTCCGCCTAGCGCTGTATATGACTTGAGAGGCGTGCATACCATGTCCTGGCGATACTTGAAGTGGGATAGTACACTGGTCATGCTTACTGTCAAGCAAATGTTCTTAGAAGAACACAAATGTTCTTAGAAGAACACAGGATTGAGCTGTAAGTAGTTTCCATTACTTTCTAGCAAGGATATAGCATTCATGCATATCGCAATTCCCAGTTCCATAACCGTCCATCTAGTTCTTCGCGGCTTCTTAATCATTGTTAATATTTCCATGCTATCTAACGAAGGGACACTGTGGCTAATATTACCTTTGTGAACGTCAGCCTTGGCGTCATGAGATTTCTCGTCTTTCTTGTCGACGACGGCATCCTTGGCGGCGGTTGCTCGACTGGTCAAGCTAGCATCAGAGTCCTTAGCGACATTCTTGTTGGTCTCCTTGGAAGCCTCGGCTCCAGTGCCCTGAACAGACTCCTGGACGTAGTTTGCGGCGTTCTGAAGTAGACATCTGTTAGTATTTGATGGAGCGACACAATAGGGCGTTGCGAACCTTGACAGTCTCCATTACGATGATGAGATAGGATAATTGTAGAAGGATAAGAAATAAAAAGAGGGTGACGCAGTCTTCGCTTATTTATCCGGTGGTGAGGAGCTTCAGAGTTACAAGATATGGAAGGCCCTCTTAGAATAAATAGTAAAGGGCCGTTTGTGTCATGCAACTCTTACATCACTGCGCAAACAAGATGCGGCAATGATCAATCTTTACGGCAAACATTTACATGCAGAAGAGATTATGTCATAAAGCAAATTCGCCTTCTTAATTTATTCACTGGTCTTTACTCACTACTACAGTCAGAATATGGATGGAAGTAATTTTTCTCACCTTCGCGCGCATTCTAGGTTTTCTCGGAACAAACAGCCGGCCAATTAGTAATCTAAGTGCTCAAGTGGGTTCATAATGACAGCAAGTGAAACCCTGGCAAGTCTACAGTAACTTATCAGGATATTGTGCGATGATGTTTTGGACCTGGTCGCATGGCTTTTAATGTTCAAGATAGGCAGGACACACAATAAATCTGTTGGTTACTTGGTTATATATTTTCGCATCCGTTTTACAGAAGTTGTACATTGGGCCACGCAAGAGGCGGCAGTCTAGAGGATCGACATGACATCACCCGAATTACATGCTTGGACCAAGCCTCCTTCCTCAACACTCACATACTCACATAATCCATCCGTTAATTATATCCAGAAGCGTGTCTTAAGGAACAAACATGGCTCGCCTAACATTCCCAACAAGCACATTAAACCGATCTGCGAACGAATGAAGCATCGTGCGCCTTATATATAACTCCAAAACCCTCAACCATGTCAACGCTATCAGGTGGCGGGCCCACTGCCTTTATGGAGTCTACACAGGCGCCATCATATCGTTTCACGCGATAATTGGCCAATGGCGCTTTTATCCCACAATCAATCTGATGTATCCCCTGTGGGACGGAGACTTCATCTAGTATATTCTAAGCTCGGCTTAACGGCTCGTTTGCCATACTGACCCCTGTAAATGAACCGGAGTTTACTTCTCAAGCCCTCAAAGATGAATAATTGCCCTTCAGACGAAGAGCGTCATCAAGCAGCAAAGTACCCACATTACGTTCATCTACCATTGTCACGATCCACAGACTGACAACACAGACAGACAACATAAATCACGATTTGGGATTGCGCAAGACCACGAAAACTCGAACCAGCAAAAGCCCCATTATGACCTCCGGGTGAAAACAGCATCATCGACTAAGCTTTTCAACGACTTTCGGGTTGCGTTAACTTCCCGAAGTCGCAAATTCCTTCTGTAAATAACATAGAGTAACGGCGCAGAGTTTGGAAAAGCAGCGAAGGAAAAGTCTTACAAATTCAGTCGGATCCACCAGATCTATGACAGTCCTGTCGCCAACTGTGATCATATTTCCTGAAACAAGCTCTACAATTTTGCGCCAATGCAGCCACGTCTGCCGATGCAGCAGCATTTTCCAATCGCACCGCGCTATTGTTCGGAGACAGGATATCCTGCCCCCGGCTTACTGTGCTCTCCAGTTCAGGCCACCGTACTCCAAGAGATATTAACAGGCCCTTATTCTTCACCACGGAGGATGCCTGGGCAGTTGGAAGGTAGCACCAACGGAACAATCCAGTACAATGTCCATCGAACCCCAATTGCAACCACGGAGCGTTGCAGTGAGATCAACGGTTTGACCTGAAGATCGCGGGATAATAAATACCTCGTCCACACCCGATTCATCCCTAAACGCCTCTGATTCCTGCCGTTCACAAACAGCGCCGATCCATGGTCTAGCGAAAGGAAGTGTCGCATTTTTCGCCCGCAAAAGCTGGATAGCAATTCGTCCGATTTTACTGTCGTCCCCGTCTACGACAAACGCACGTGTTGGCTGCGAATTGATCGAATTCTCACTGCTTGTCGCAGCAACCCCAATCCCACAATACCGGAGAAGCGTCTGGCAAGCTACCAGAGCTGGCGTAACCACCGAAGCTGCCTCCACGGCACTGATATTCATTGGTTTCAACGCGACCTCATCCGTCGTCACAAGCGCATAGTCGGCCGCGCCGCCGTTTCGCGTATAACTCACAGCGTTGACATGCAGTTGAAAGCGTCGCCAACCTTTCTTCGGAGCTCTCTCTTTATAATTCCCCGGTTTAAGGCAAGAATTCAGAAAATAAAACAGAAATAATAGTTAAAGAAATTGTAAATATGTGGGCAATCTAAGACCACGTGGTGAACACTTTCCCGTTCGCCACAGACACATAGCCGTCAGGTACTCTCGATTTCTAGGCAGAGATCCGTAGAGCCGTCTAGTGTACTCAGCCGGCAGTGTGTGGTCGGTCTGACGCAGATGGGTGCCGTGGTTCCATCTTTCCTTCCATTGGGCGCGGATTCCTTGCCTGATGTGTGTTCTCTCGCGAGACGGAAAAAAGCACAACGTGTGTCTCGTTCCAGGTATGGCTGGCTCCCTGGCCAGTAAGTCGGCGGTGCCATTGCCGGACATTCGGTAATGTCCGGCCATTCACTGCAGTCGTATCGATTTGTCATGGGGTCTTGTTGTTCCTGGTAGCCTGTAGAACGGCATAGGTGATCCGTTGTCCCGGCATTTTTTCAGAATTCTGGGCCTGCAGGGCCGACTTGCTGTCGCGAGCATGGCAGATCCTACCCGCGTATGGGATCCATGGTTCCGACCTGTACTTGCTGTCGATTTTTCCAGTGAGTAATTCAGCACTGCCGCTGCGGCGCATAAATTACCGCGTCGTCCCGAGGCGTCCGAAAATACCACGATGTCCGCGGTTGCCCGCGTAGTCTCGGCCCTTCCTATCGCGAGCTCATGTCTGGTTTAATCTCGATTTCCGGAAAGGGCTCTTTCGTTATGGTGATAGCGGGGTCTCTCCAGGTTCATTGTTTCCAAGTGTTCCCATGGCGGGAACCAGGCAAACGATCCACTATTGTTACGTCTTCTCGGGGCTCGGAGTAGGGCATCTCCTATAAAGTGCTTTTTCGGGCGGGGTATGCAGTCTAGTGATGATATTTTGTGCAACGGTCGCACAGACGAAGGCGAATTGGCAGTACATGTGCGTCCACGTCAATTGTGGTTGTTGCCACCGTTCGAAAGGTAGTTAGGACGCGGATGAAAGCCGCTCATTTCACGGAACGGAGGTGTCTTAGATAGGTCTCGTCTCGAAGTGGATCATGCATCAGATGGTCGAGGTGTAGTCAACAACCGCTATGAGACGCGCTCCGTGGAGCGGTCGCATTTGCTCTGGGCATTTGCTCTGGGCGAAGCTATCGCAATCCCCCAACCGCGATGTTGGCTTTGGTGGGTCGCTTGACGGCTTGGGTTATGTCCTCCTTCTACCGTAGCTCATGGTTGAAGACTACTCCCAGGAACACGGCAGTCGTAAATAGCTGGATGGAATTACCATTGATAACCAGCTGGTCCTGGCTCTGTTCTTTCCTCTTCCGGGTAATGTGAATAAGTTCGGTCTTTTCTGCAGCGAAGCAGGACCCAGTTCTTCGGACTCAGGCTGCGGCACGAGCTGCGTCTTCGGACTCGGTTTTGACCAAGTTTTCCGCGGCGCTCCAGCAGAAGTAGTCGTCGACGAAGGCATATGCGCCGCCGTGAAAATGGACCGTTTGGTCGACCAAATCGCAGTCGAATAATGCAAGGAGGATTGGTGACAGCGGAGAGTCTTGCACGAGCCCTGCGTTGTCTAGCGGCACCACCTCGGCTCGGTAATCGTTGAATCTAATGCTAGCCTGGCATCCCCTCATGAAGCTCGCAATTCACGTTCCCGCTTCCGAGTGCGATACCCTTGGACTGAGGCGAATATCCAGGCTTGCCTTATTTACCCCATGAAAAGCCCCCCTCAGGTCGAAGACCACCAGTGTGACGGCCTTCTGCCTTACCGCGCCCGGTCGATTGCATTAACAAGCATCGGGAGAGCTTGCTCGGGTTGTTCGTCCCGGACGTCCTCCGAACAGAGTATCCGGTAGAAGACCGTAATGCTCCGCAAAGAAGGGCAGCCGCCGGGCCATCACCATTTGCAATAATTTCCAGAGCGCGTTAAGTGGCGAGATCGGGCGGTACGCTTTAGGTAGTGCCTAGTTGGTTCCAGAGGCTTCCGCAGGACTACAAGTCGCGCGCTTCTTCGTCGCTGTGCGTGGTATCCTAGTTCAATCGAGACGGGAAAATCCGAGTAGTGATGTTTCCGAGATATTTCCAGAGACGTTCCCAGATCAACGTACGGAGACCGTCCTCGCCTGGCGTTGCTGCGCCTTTTGCAGCCTTGAAATTATCGATAAATTTCAGTTTCGGGATTGAATGGCTTCGAATCTCGGTTAGGGCGTGAGCGGGTGCTCCCACTTGCGCAGTCGCTGTCGGCGGGTAGAATGAGCCCTGAACGCCTGAGCTTTCTCCCTGTTGTCAACTAGCTCCTCGTCGCCCACCTTAAGGGCGGGGATGCAGCCTCAGGAGACTGGTGGTTTCTTGTACGTTGCTGCCTTCCCACAGTTTCCCTTCACTTGTTTCATCTAGAAATTGTTTCCAGTGGGATGTCGTAGCCTTTTCAATGGTCCCCGTCGTGACTGGTGCATGTTCTCGAAATAGCCACGGTGCGGAAGTCGGCTCGTCCGGCTTCAGCGCAGCTCTCTTGCCACCTGCATGTAGGCAGTTCACATCTTTTTGTTGAGCTTTAATGTCGCCAGGGAACACCGCTTGGAGGACAGTGACGTACTCGTTAGTCTCTCTACAACTATGTCGAGCGCAGATGCTCATTCTAGTTTCGCAGATGTAGCACCAAACCATGCTGTCGAAATACTATCTAGTGCAATTATTCAGAAAATAGTCCCCTGGCTTGCAGAGGAAAATATCGCTAGCTTGAGTAGACATGGACAGAGGGTCTAGGCTTGTCCACTTGAAGGCCGACAGATTGTCATTACTGGAGTGGAAAAAGCATTCGCCTGAGTCTCCTAACTTGTATGCTAATAGTTCATTCAAAAGAATCCGTCGCGTATCACAGAGTGTAGAGCCTAGACACGAAGCGGTGTCGTTATCTCAGAGGACTCTTGGCGGATAGCGTGAATTAATAGCACTGTAGCAAGAAAGAACATTGAAGCCACGGGGAAGATCCATTTAAACTCGCCAGGTTCAATATCACGATCCAATCAGCGAAGAAACCTCCCTTGGGCTATTTCCCTGTTTACATATGTTACCACGAAGTCACTTTCCATAGTCGTCTTTCGCTCACTGCATGTAAACGCGAGTAGGCAACCAAAGGTCAGTGCCGCCAAATTCCACGAGATCTGTTGAGATGGGGAGGGGCGAAGCTTAAGCGTTGCTGGGTGACATCGACCATGTGTGGCGTTAGCCATATTTTTTCGCAGCAATGGAAGATATTTAGAGGCAAAGTCTTCGCGCTGCGTTTACTTTATTGATGGCAGGCCCTTGACCCTCTATTAAATCAAGTACAGCGCCTTATATGCAGCAAAAGACTCGTACCGCCTAATATTCTCAATTATCGGCTGGGTCCAGTAAACCAAATGAGAATACGTGTCGTGAAGCTCGTAAATACCGGTAGGTATTCTCTCCCATTGTCGATGAGGAACCGTTTGATCTGGGCGCCGAACTGTCAGTGCACCCAGGCCTCGAATTGTCGAAACTTCTGGAGCGCTTCATTCTTCCATCTGATGGCATATGCCCACGAGCCAAGAGAATAATCGCCAGTCAAGGTGATCACGTACCTGGAGCCATCTTTGGCGATCGGCATCTCCATGATGTCCGAATGAAGCATTTCGTATATTCTCGTTGAATGCAGACGTGGTCGTCTTGCACGGGAGTTCCTCTTCTGATGCCGCTTACCGACATGCACGCTGGGCGCTGCGGCATTGCAGCAGCGGTCGGTACGGAGTGCCGATCCGCCGGAGGACTGCCATGACGGTGAAGTGAGGAACCATCATGACTGTAATGGCCACCCACTTCAACGGCCGGAACCTCAGAAATCAGCACTTTTATTTGAGTCGCCAAAAAGTGCTTTATCGTCTCAACGATATTCAACTGGCGGACCACCCCACTGACCTCTGAGTGTGGAATCAGTGTCCCTCATTATGCAATTGCAGGCCCTGAGGGTCAAGTGTGATTCTTTCTCTCTTGCATGATAGCACCTTAGGCAATCGAACAGAATGGAAGATATTGTACAGATTGTACGTCAGATCGGTTGGCAGCAAGCACGTAATGTAGTCCCACTATCACAACGCTAAGCTATACAATATAGATAGTGCTGCACAAATTCCAGTTATTGTGATTGAGGAATCTGGATATCCAAATAACGAGTTCCGCGTCAGACCGATGTTGAGGGATTTGGAAGAGACTTTGAAAGTTAGGGATCACGGATCACCAAGGTCACGGGGTAAAAGATGTGGTTCAGCTATCCTTGCCAGTTTTAGGAGTTGTTGGTGAACAAAATGGTCAGGATCTGTCGCAGCATGGCCATTTTTGGTCTCGATATCAAAATTCGGAGGATTCAGAAAAGCCTAGCAGGATTGAGAATCTCCTACAATACGGCGAGACCTGGTACCTGGCGTAGAGGATATAGTTACATGATAGACAGCAAAAGCTGATTCGTTATGGTTGTCTTTCCGATTGGATGCATCTTGAGTAGGGATACTTGGTCGGCTAGCTCATTGCCGGGGCACATTCCGATACCCGACGACACGACCCAGATAATTAATTACCACCAACACTCCGGAGGGGGTAATAATAGGGTTAGGTCAATCCGTGGACGGAAAAAGTACCCCCTTCTGCCTTTTTTAAGCATCTTACACGAGTAAAACCTAACACCTACCTGGGGTTTCAATACCCTACTAATCCTAAACCAAGAGGTCTCTACGAGTGCAAGGCTCTAGAAGGATTTAAGACGAATAGAAATGCGAAATTACGATAGGGCAGAGGCATATTGAGGCCGATCTGGATTGGCCAGGCTGGGCCTGGTCGTACGGTCGACCGACCCCTTCATGTTACCCCTGAGATTCAGTGCTTGCTCTATTTTCGGCCACCGTCACCTTCACGGACTGGGGATCTGGTACAGGCAACACGGCACTGGTGGAAGCATGTCATGACCATGGCCGAGTAGATTGCCTAACCAAAAGTTTTAGGTAGCAAAGCAAGAACGTGGCTCATTTTGAAGAGGGGTTCCATGAGCACGCTGGTTGAGGGAATGGGCAGGGAGCTCTTTACTTTCCGATCTCCATAGTACGATGATCGACGATCCATGGCTCCAGCGTGGTTGGCAGAGGTTAGAAAGGCCTGGTAATTTTTAGGTGCTGACGGTGGTCAAAATGGTCGGGATCTGCCGCAGCACGGCCGTATTCGGTACAACTGTTTCAGAATTTGCGGAAACTAACCAAAGGCATTGAGAAGCTTCTACTATCCGCACTACTCAATACGCCATACCGGCAGGAAGTAAAAGCGAACCTTTGGGTTTTGTTCCATCGTTTGGTTGTATACTGAGAAAGATACCTGGTCGCTAGTACATAGCCGGAGCAAATTCCGATATCCCCGATACGCTAAACCATCAACGGCCCGCGTGGTTGGAGACTGACTTGAATTACCATGAACCCCTGGAGACTTCGCGACACAAAATTTTCCCGTTGACATCCGGGCTGTTCTCTGGCACGACGAGCAGGTCCAACCGGAAAATAGCTGAGCTTCGCCCAGGGTTGAAAGCAGCCGCGGATATAATATAGCTCTCGGCAGGGCCAGAAAGTGCAGGTGAAGTCACAAGACTGGAGCAGTTGACTTTAGACGTCTAGAGTGGTATTGATAGACCTACCATTGCTTCTCTCTCAACCGATATCGGTCCATTGATATGTTGTTGTGGGTGTTGTTGTTACTGTGTTATATATTATTATCAGTATTATCAAATTATATTAAACATTTCTTTATACTAAAGATTTACAATAGGCGATCCTACCTACCGGGATCCTTCTATTCGTGCCAGCTTTTTCCCTTCCCTTCGAATTAACTCCAATGCGGTGATTTTAGTCCTGCTAGGCGCTCGTTCCTGGTTGTCAAGGGTGCAGGGTGCCGACCCTAACCGCCGCAGGTGAGGGACACTTGGCGGGGAAAGTCCCGGAAGGCTTGAATATTGCTCGTGCAGCGAAGTGACCGTCAGTAAAACCGCCGTTGTTGTGTACCGCACGGGCGCGCAAGGCATCGGCGCCTATCTTCGCCCAGTCCTCCCCATCGGTGTCATCGTCTTCAGCCCACTCATTCTCTTGCATTCCGTCGGGAGCGTCCGAGGAAGAGCAACACTTGCCGTCGTCGCCATCAAGCGACATCTTGTCAGCTCCGTATTCCAGCATGTCAAGGTCGCTGCGCATGCCATAGTCATTGGTGTACGAGAATGTCTCGGATGTGGACTCGGCAAAGCTCTGACGGTATGGGGAACGGCATGGGGAACGGCTGCCACCTTGCCAACCCGTCTGTCCCTGAATCTGTAGGCCACGCTGCTGTAACGAACCGGCAAGGCGCGAGGGAGGCGATGCCGACGTGTTCAAATCACGGTCGTGCGCAGGCTCACCGCGGCGACGCGCGTCCCAACGACCACAACTGATCTTCTCGCACACCACGTCGCCTTCGATACCATCCGCCTCTCCTCCGTTTCCTCGACCTTTCAACGCCGCAATAACAAGTCTGCGCGCCTTAGCTGGGGGAATAGTGGAAAATCCGGGGACCGAAGTTGTCAGATGACCCATGATGTGGCGGATAGCCAAGGGGCCCTGCTCGAGCATGATATCGGGCAGATAGTATTTGGCCAGCATGGCAGGGGTGATCGCGCCCCTGCTGCCCAGGTCGTTGGCAGGTTGGACGTTTTGGCTGTTGTCGTTTTGCACGGCATCCTGGAGATCGATATCGGAGTTCAACTGGGGAACTGTCGACAGCGGTGATCCCGGTGACAGTGTCACACCTTGCTTGAAGGCCTGAGGAGCTAGGGTCGGCGAAATAGAGTTGGGTGGCGTGGGCAGCATGGCACGATGTCCGGGTGGTGTAGACACATGGCCGCCACTCAGGATAGCGCGGCGGGGAGAGATATCAACTGAAGCAGTTTTGCCAGCAACAGCCATAACGATGCGGGAGTTTGTCTGGGAAACCATGATGAGAAAAAGAAAATCAGGAGCCAGCTCGTTGAATTCTAAAATATTTGGTTCGTGACCACGGTGCTTTGAGGTCATCATGCATATGGATGATCTCATTGTCGGAGATTGACGCGACCAAAAATGTCAATTATATCATTCCTGATTCCCGTCCCACACGTGATTTACTTCATTTACGTTCGGATTTATTTAGATTCATCTCTGAGCAGATTCTCTACCAAATTTCGTGTACTCCCGTGTCCATTTCCGCTGTGCGCATCATCCTAGGCTGTGATTAAACGCTTATAATCGTACTTTTCCACGGCCCACCTGGCTTATATGCAGGTATCGAACAATACTGTTCTTTTTGAGAGTAGCAGTAGTAGTAACAGTAGTAGTAATAGTGCCCTGAAACGAAGGAACGGAGTGAAAGGGGTTACAAACCGCGCGCCTGCGCGACCCCGGCTTCTTAACGCTGCCAACAACACAGCGACACACACAGCCAACTTTAGCGCCAAGCCTCTGCCTCATTGGTGTTTGGTTGGATTCCTGTTCACGTGCTTCTGTCGTCTTTTGTGTGCGTTTTGTCTCTTGTGTGCGTTTTGTCTCTTGTGTGCGTTTTGTCTCTTGTCGTTTTGTCTCTCTTGTGTGCGTTTTGTCTTCGTAACACGCTACACAGTGCGTCTCTCGTACTCTTGCCTTGCAAGGATCATCCTGGCATAATGCATCAACTGCCCCTTCACTTCTGCTATTGCGACCTTCTGGCTCTTCCCGTATTGCTCCTTTACCATGATATCTGTCTGCTGCACTCTTGTCATTCGCCAGCTCCCTTTCCCCTTGTCCTTGTCGCTCTTTCCTCTCGTCCCCGGGTCTTTCCTTTGCACCAGTGGTTTCTCATTGATTATGTCTGTTAATTACCATCCATGCTTTATACGTATTGCAAGCCCCGTGCTACCCCGGTAGGTTAATCGATGTCCATTTTACTCTTCGTATTTTCCTTGCCATGCATAGTATCATTTCGCCTTTCCTATTTTCCCTCTGCACATTTCTTTCTACTTTCCCCAAACTGCTGCCCACCTATGACCTCTTCTGCGCCCAACTTGCGATGCTCGTCGTGCAAGCGACCTTGGCAGCAGTCCTTGTATAAAACGTGCGAAGCCTGTCGCCAGAAGGGCCACCGCCACTGGCGCCGTCATCGCCCGCTAGCGACTGCTGATACGCCAAGCCCTCCTTCTACACAATCTGTGCTACCCTACACAGATCTCCCCTCGTCTTCTCCGCGTACTTTCTGCTCTCAATGCTGTCGACCGTGGCAGTCTGCACGGTATAAGACGTGTGATAACTGTCGCCAGAAGGCGCTGCCACATAAATCCCGTAGTCGCGTGCTCCCCACCACCGAGAACCAAGGAGTCTCTATAGAGCCCGTTGATAACGTGAGAGACGGTTTTCCTGGACGCATTTTACCAGCTTCGACTGCGACACGCCGCCTTGCACCGCTTCTTCGGCACCATGCTAAACGGCAAAAGATCATAGACGCACAGCCACGCAATGTCGATGACTCTTTAGACAAGGCACTCGGCTTTCTGCGTAATGAGCATGAGCGTCATGCAACTGCTTCTCAGTCCTTCCCCCCGGAGATAACGTCCACTGACATACGGAGGTCCGTTTCCGGATACGAGGAAGCCACTTCAACCGCCTCCAAAAGATCGGTGTGTAGCTCTTGCGGTAAGGTTGTTCCTGAAGCTGAAATTTTCCCCGTTGATGACGGGGATCCTTTGCTCTTACCTCTAGGTGGTGCTCTCGATCGCTGTGGCCAGCATGGAAGCACCTGGGACGTATGTTCGTCGTGTCACGCAGCCCTTATTCGTGGGGCCACCCCTAAGTTCTCGGCAAAGAACCTCGTCAACGTGACTCTTTGCCAGGACTACCCATCTGCATTGGCCGAGCTCACCCTGGTTGAAGAGTGCGTCATTGCAAGATGCCACCCTCTAGGAGTCATTGTGAAATTACGTCCAGGCGGCCGCCGATCTTCGATCAGCCATCGTGCGCTACGAGGTCATTTTATTGTCATTCCACAGGACCCAGGTCCGCTTCTTCAAATTTTACCAAGTCCGAGTTTGAGATTGGATAGCCTGATCAAGGTTTTCTGGTTAGGGGATCGACCACCAACGGATGCGGACCTAAGTCCGTTTTTGATTATTCGCAGAGTCAAAGTTCTCGCCGCGTTGCAATATCTCGTTCGAAACAATCATCTGTATCGGGAATTGTCCATTAATCACTCGATGATAGACAACTGGGGCGATGAGTTTATTCCTTTGGAGCTGCGGGATAATATTATCCGTCTCGACGAGCCGGACCATCACGAACGTGAAGGGTACACGGTTAGCCTAGCACAGGGTAACTACGAGAATGATCTCCAAGCAGCACAAAGTGAAAGTTTCCACTCCAACGACTGTGGTCTCTTCCTGACTGGTTCCGTTTCCACTGATATCAATGGAGAACGCCAGAACCCTGACACACGCATGTTGCACACCTTACTCGATGTGGTCGGCGGCAGATCCTGTACATCCGAACAAGATTTAGAAAGAACGGATCCTGCACTGGCATGCCCTAGAGCGGGCCAAAGAATCCCAGTAATTTCTTATACGACTCGTGGCCAAGTTGCATTGATGGATCATTGGTCAGACCCTCATTACTTTACCGCCGCGTTCCCCACCTTATTTCCAAAGGGGGTCGGAGGCCATCTAGACGAGCGTACCATCCCAGTGTCCTTGAGTGCTCTTTCTGAGTGGGCTTTGAGTCACCACAGCAGAAGGTAAACGGACTATATGAAGTATTCTTCGTCTCTGCTGACCACTGTAGGTTCGCCCGCCACAAGACTTTCATGTACCTGTTATTCGACATCTTGCAGCTCCGAAGGTCGTCATTGGGCAATGCCTTTCTGGTTAAAAGGCGACATTGGAGATCGGCGGCGCATGATATCGCCTCTTTGACAGTGGACCAACTTGAAAAAGCCGCACAAGATGTCAAGGCTGGCCAAAACGTCGAAGACCCTGTCATTCGACGTCTTCAACAACACATTGTAACCATTGGCATGCGCGTTCCCGGTTCGTTTTCCCAGAAGCTGAGGATGAGGTCTGAGATTCGAGGGTTAATTGTCCGACATGGAATGCCCGCTTTTTGGATCACAATCAATCCCTCTGACTTACGGAATCCCCTCGTTCTAATTCTGGCTGGTGTGGAATTCCCTGTAGATGATCTCGGCGCAACAAATGCCGCGATCCGTGACGCTGTAGCCACCTCCAACCCGGTGGCTGTTGCTGATTTCTTTCATTGCGTCTGCCAAGCAATCCTGCGCGGCCTCCTTGCCACCGACACTGGCCACATCGGAGCCCTTGGAGATCTTTCGAATCATTATGGTGTTGTGGAGACTAACGGTCGAGGGATGTTGCACATGCATGCGGTCCTATGGGTCAGAGGCAACCTTGCCTTTACCACTTTGCGGAATCGCGTTCTCGGAGACACCGAGTTTGCTGCTCGTCTGATTCGCTACCTTGAAGCGACCATCGTGCAAGGCATCGATGAGAGCGTCCCGCATGATCCAGAAGTGAACCTTCCTAGCACCCCACCTTCAGCCAAGGAGCGAGAAACCGATGCCGAGTTCTTTCTAGGCTTGTCATATGACAGCAACTCTGTCGCGCGTAGGACGCAAATTCACTCCAGACATCATCATTCAACCTGCTTCAAGTACCGACAACGGGGCCCAGGTAAAGATGCTTGTCGGTTCGGCATGCCCCGGGATCTTGTTCCCACCTCCAAAGTGGACGAGTTTGGCTTGATTCACCTCGCACGGAATCATGCGTGGACTAACCCCTGGAACCCCGCCATTGCTAGCTGCGTTCGTTCTAATCATGATATTTCTTGGATCCCTACAGTCTCCAAGTCTTTGTCCCTGATTTATTACATCACCAATTATGCCACAAAAGACGACGTCTCCCCATGGCAGATGGTTGCAAAGGCTGCCCTGTTGAAGCAGCGCATCGAAAGGGCAGAGGCTGCTGAATTGCCAACAAGAACAGACCTGAGACTTCGAGACAAGGGTTTGGACAATTTTGCACTTCGCTGCTTTAATACCCTCTCACACGGTCGGGAGATAAGCGGCGTCCAGGTGGCAAGCACCTTGCTCAACTTACCAACCCACTACACGATCAACTATAACTTCGTCCGCATAAATCTGTGGTGGCTAAGGCGATACATCCGTGATCTCATTCAACCTGTCAACATTGACGTCGGCGAATCCTCTGACCCCATGGCCGAAGAACCATGCACCTATGAAGCTGGCGGAACAGCCCCTGTCAGCATGTTTGACAACTATAGATGGCGTGGGCCGCAGCTTGAGCGCCTCGCGCTCTTCGAATATTGTATGCTCGTACGAATCAAGAGTGTACGAGATGCGACTACAGACGACGTCGACTTTGACCTGTCACACCCTCAAAGCAATACCCATGTACAACGTCTGGCTCACACATCATCTCAGGTCAGCACTGTCACCTTTAACGGACAGCTCACTGAATTCCAAGCCTCGGAAGACGCCGTTCCGGGAGGTCATCCTAAAACTGCCGCAAATATGAATGACTTAGCGGAGATGTTACTCGGATTATTTGTTCCTTGGGGCCAGTTACCGGCGCTTTTTCAAGAACATGCCAACGCTGTACCGATAAAGCGCGATGCCTGCTCCCGAATATGGGAAGTTATAGAGCCGACACTCACGCCCCATGTTCGAAGATTTGCTCCGAATATTGAGCTCCTGCGAAAGTCTAGGGAGGACAGTCTGGCTGATGCGAAACTTCAGGAAGCGCCAGTTAGAGTTAATGGCTTAATCGACCGCGATATTAATGAGCTCGAAATAGACAATTTTGCCTCAGATTCTGACGACTCCTTTGCGAACCTAGATGAAAGTGTCAACGTTGAGACTCTGATCGCAGCCTATCACTCCATCGCTAAGTGTTGGGACCATGAAACGCTCCTCGCTGGGCGACGCATCCCTTCACTGATACACGCACCGACTCACAATCAGGGACAACCGCTGCAGAACCTTCTGCCTCTCAACCTTTTCGACAGCCCTGCGTATAGCGCATCTGGCCTTAGCTTCTTCCCGCCATCCACATTACAGCAATGGGAGTCTCGACTCAAAGAACTTGCCAAGTTTGGTGAACATGGAGACGTGTATCATAGTGTGGTCGGAGAGGCCTATGACCTGGACGGCTTCAGTTTGGACATTGGTGATGCCATCTTGGAGCCTATGCTTAATGAACCGGAAGTTATTCCTACCCTCGCTGACCAGCAGTCCTATGTCGAGGACAGTTCCTCGCCTACCTCTCTAACTTTACTTGTCAGTGAAAGTATCATTGAATACTAAACAGCGCCTTGTCGTCGAAAAGGTGTTGGGCGAAGCGCTGGACTGGGCGAGTCATCCGTACGATGCTTCGAAACGACATCAGACACTTCTTTATGTCGGGGGTGAAGGAGGCGTGGGTAAGAGCCAAATCGTCAAAGGCATTATGGCCGGAATGGATCTCATCCGCCGCAAAAAAGAGGTGATCCTCATGGCTCCGACTGGCGCCGCGGCAGACAATATCGGCGGCAACACGTTTCACACATCTCTTGGGATTTCTATTACTCGCTCTACAGGACATTCGATGGCTGCTCGTGTGTGAAAACTCTGGTCCCGCAAAACGATTATGATCATCGATGAAGTCAGCATGATGGATCTCAGCATGCTTAGTGTGATCAACAACCACTGCAAAATGGCGAGATCCCTCGATAGGGGATCTCACGACTTCTTCGGTGCTTTGCCCATAGTCATCCTCATGGGTGATTTTTTCCAGTTCCCACCTGTGCGGGGCCCAGCATTGTGGAAGGAACCCAGAAGCGGCAACGCCGAGGACGAAGAGGGCCGGCTCATATGGCATCAGTTCAGAAATGTGATCATCCTAGACGAGCAGATGCGGCAGTCCGGGGATCCCTCATTTCGGGGCCTTCTACATCGAGCGAGGACGTCAACGTTGACAGAAGAGGACCTGGACCTGCTTAACTCCTGCGTCATCACTTCCTTGGTGGCCCCCCAGCTACACGGTGCGACAACGGTGGTGAAGCTGAATTCTCTGCGACATCAGGTGAATCGTATTCGAATGGAACACTTTGCCAAGTCTTGCTGTCAAAAAATCTATGCCTTCCCTGCTCAACACACACGAACCAAGTCCACTGGTCCCACCAACCTTCGCTTGCGTGTCGACGACTTGCTCCAGCAACCAGATCACGGTACCAGGATCCCGTTCCCCGGAATGTTTCTCTACACTCCTAACATGCCTTGTGTCATATTGACAAATGTTTGTACCCGGTTAGGACAGGTCAATGGGGCGACTGGAACCGCTATCGGTGTGGTGGTTGACCCAGTGGGCGAGTTAATCCTCCCTTGCGTCTAAAGTACCAATCTAACTTTAAACGATTTTAGCCGAATTCTATGAAATTGACGACCTGTATATCCTGTGCACCAAACCTCCCGCGTGTGTTTTATTCAAACAGGACAAATCAACCACCTCGGTTTTCGAAGGCCTTGCTCCAGCAACTGTGCCTGTCTTCCCCTTAGAAAAGTCCATCACTCTGAAGGGTTACTCGGTCCGAAGGAAACAAGTTCCTATAAGCCCGGCTTTCTCCCTTACCGACTACAAAGTACAGGGCTCCACGCTTGACTCTGCGATCCTGGATCTTAGAGACGACTCCGCGATACGCGGTCGAGATCGTCACCAGAAATTCTGCTCGACCTACGTACAGTTGTCCAGGTTGCGAACACGTAAAGGCCTCCATCTACTGCAGGAGATCGAAATGAAGGACCTCCAATTCGGACCTGATCCCCGGATTCTCGCAGAGATGCGAAGACTTGAAAAGCTAGAAAAGGCAACTTTGGACGCATGGAAGCATTCAAATTAGCGATTTCATTTCCTAGATAATACAGCTGCCCGGCAACATCGGGATTCTCACCGAGAGTACCGATAACTCTACGTAAAACTGCCCAGGCTGCGATCATTCCACTATCTCCATCTCGTCAACATATCCTAGTTAATTTTCTCTGCTTCTCGCCTAACCAACTCATCAGAAATAGAAAGGCTGCAGACCCTTGAGAGCGCACTCGCTGTCTGAGATGGAGACTGCCACGAACAGTTCCGACAGTTCTTGTCAGAAATCAGAGAGCTTAATATTCCTCTATGAGTGAGGTTATCGCTTCTGGCTTCTATCAGCACACGTGCATCTCTTTGTGGTAGACGAAGGAAAGATACCCTAAGCTAACAATTCTAGAACAATTCTCTTATCTAACACCTTCATAGGTCATACATCTCCACGTCTTACATACATAAAAGATGGCTTGCAAAAACCTAAAATCATCCACTAAGTTTCTTTATCAAACCAGCGGTGAGATACATTTAGGATATATCATATTTGTGTTCGTATCTACAACAGGGATCTTGCGCCATAGTAAACACTACACACAAAATCACGAATTTCTCTTACCCACTTCTCCTTTCATCACACAATCACTCCCGAGCCCTCGCTAGAAACCCTACTGATCGAACATACTTCACCTCCTCCTTCTCTCTAGGTCTGATATACACCAGAGAATATTATGCCTTCAAATTCAACTTTCCCCGCTATTATCCATATTCGGGACTTCGTCGAGCATGTTGAACCGGATCCTACACGGCCCGGCAAAGGGCTTTCCATGCAGCTCCGTATTTCGCTCAATATACCGTGGAAAGACATTCAATCAGACGATGTTGAGCAGGATGATATTCCCACCCTGGTCAGATTTTTTAATGAGGGCAATCAGTCCGACCTTTACAAACCAAACACTTTTGTCTATTCCTCCGGTTCATTCCTGACTACCTCATCTGATGACGAGGAATTATTTCATATTGTCCTCCACGCCCACAGTTTGGACCGGTCAGTTTGTCCTATCTGCTACAGAACCAAGCTTACACAATCTAGTCATCCGGGCAATGAGAAGATATCGAATCGTATTTCATGCACTGTCCCGAGGCTGCCCACCAATAGTGACGTTTCTCGGTGTTGTTATTGAACGCGGTGGTCAACTGAACGGCGGGCCCACTCTTCTTCACTACCGCCTCCAAACCACTGTTTACAATAGTTCAACCCGAACCCATCACACCTTTCCCGTCACCGCGTACTTCAAAGATGGTCAGCGTTGGGCCAACTTTCCACCACTGAGTATAAACACCCATGTTTTCTTGACCGGTCGTGTTTTCGGCCTCACAAAAGAACATCGCCAGTTAGCTGTCGTTACGGATGATATACATTTTCTCCCAGCACCAAATCACCAGTTGCCCGCTACTCCTTCCTCTACTGGTAAACGGAAGCGCGTGGACCGTTGGTCTCAGAGAGCCGGCCCACAAACGCCGAGCAAATCGGCTGCAAGGTCACAGACTGAATCACTTCCTATCACGCATCAGTCCCAGGATTCCCCTCAAATAATTGCACCTGGTGACGACGATGAGGAAGCGACGCAAATTACATGGCCAGACACGCCCGAAGAAATCAAAGCCTCGTCGCGGGCTACCACGCCAGTTCCGGAGAGGCGTTCTCAACGACCACGTAAAACATCATATGCCGATATACTTGCACAATCGAAATACGATAGTTGATTAACACCTGGTTTCCAAGATGTTACGGCTATTAGTCAAAGGCTTTCTACCTCCTGATTGGTCAATGTTCACTTGCATTCCAAGTATCAGTCAAGCAACACAATATGACTTTTAACTTCTTGTTCCTGCCGTTCCTTTTCATCGTTTCAGGGCCACAGCGTGCGCAGCGCGCGTCACCAGTACTGCATATCGCTTAGGCAGTTGGATCCCGGGTCACGTGATGTATATAGATCTATAGGAGTGGCTGCCTGTTAGGCAGACACTCCGCTAGGCAGCAGGGAGATGAGCTGCTGCAACTACAAATAGCTAGATCTAATTATCACACTTGTACCTCAATCCAGGGTTTCAACTGGTTATGAGCCCGGATTGCGCGACCTCTGAGCGCATAGGTTCGATCCTCACAGCTTGCGTTCTTGAGCACCCAGAGCCACCAGAAGACGGCCTAGGATTGGCCGCACAGCCAGGCAGCAGAGCTTTCATACGCGCCCCCAGCCAAGCGTTTATGGTTTACGGGGGAGAGTTGGATTCTAAACCACAACCCACTAGGCTGGGTACGGATTCGTATTTTGGTCTAGTGGTTAAATCAACTTAGGCGAGGGGCCAGTGTAAATGAATACTACTACTACTACTACTACTACTGTAGCTTTCATTTGATATTGATTACTCATCGGAATACGCTGTCCTCATCTACGGATACGTGAGAACATTCGTGCTGGGGAACTCTACAGGGACAAGATGATCCAAGAACCACTATAGCTCCCAGGCACGCTCTTAGTCGCTTCTAGGAGTCAAATCATAGGTCTCTGACAATAAAATATTTCAACCTGCTCGCAAGGACCACCTGCGCTCCATTCCGAGCCCTCAGGCGAGACCGGAGAACTTGACCTTATTATCCTTCTCTCCTTTGCTTCCCTCGACATTTTTCCTACAGTACGGACAGATCCTGGGAGCATCGTCAAACTTGGTTTGATAGATAAACGCAACCTTCGGCTTCATCTCATTTAGGGAATTTGTGGCATCTGGTCATGGTACAGTAAAGAACAAGGCAGACATAGTATGAGCTGGAGAAATAGGTGTCCAAATATGGTTAGCGTATCTCTCGTTTTCGCTGAGAGTCCCACTAGACCCAACTAGGCAAAACATTGTCCGTGGTCCCTCTGAGATATGAGAGTGCCTCGGGAAGATCATGGTTATGGCAGTCGTTGCGAGATATACATCACACCATATCCGTAGCTTTGCTTGGTTTACATCCATATTTGTATGCTGTGTTTTACGGAATGTCTTGACACAGTGTATCAAGGGAGCCATCCCATACCTTACGTACGCACTTAATTGCCAAAAGAAACCACAGTTTCTGAACTACTGGTACACTAGTAGTAGTAGTATTAGATCTCATTTACCCTGACCCCTCGCCGAAGTTGATTTCGCCACGAATCCGCACTCAGCCTAGTGGGTTGTGGTTTAGAATCCAACTGCCGAAGCGATATGCAGGCTACAGCAACTATATATATCCATGTATATTCATGTATGATGTCTCACTTCCTGAAAACGAACTTAAAGCCTCGTCAAGGCCTGCCGTGGCCTGATTGCCGTTTTTGTTGTCAGGCTGCCTTTATGGCGCACGACTACGAAACCGTTGTATCTACTGGTACATAGGTTTTAAAACCACAACGGTAATAAAACTACTGGCAGGTTCCATGACTACAGTTTCAAAACTATTGGTAGGTCTTAAAACCACCGGTAGGTATCAAAACCACTGGTAAGTATGAAAATCACGACGGCTCTAAAATTCTTCGCGACTATTTTAGATCGATCTCCGTGAAGACTGCCCTAATGTTGGAACTAAAACCGAAAATGGCCAAGCCTTTAGAGACGTCTCCCCTACACTATTTGGATGCAAACAAAACAAACTAGAAATTTCATGGAAAGGCAACGCATGATTGGTTCACCATTACTCCTACTTAGGGCGGGCAGTTGCCTTCGTAATTTAATATTTGGCTGGATTAAATGATAATTTCTGCTATATGGCCAAACTATATTCAATGGCTTTGGGCGAGAAAGACAAATTCCGTATTCAACTCCGCACTTCCAGAGCCATCCTGAAAGTTTGCCTGAAAGGTCAAACGAGTGGATGCCTCAGGCATTAATGCGAGTCACGGGGTGAGTAGGTTGAGTAAGCTGGTAAACATCCTGGTGCGTAATCCCCTTTGTTCCCCTGTCTCAGACGGCAGGCTCCTTGCTATATTCACCTCGACTTTGTTTTAATCGAGTGTCTGATGAAACTGCTTTCGACAAGGCATGGAAGGAACAATCGCCGAGCTACGGCGTCAGCTTGAGGAGGAGAGACAGGCGCGAGAAGACGAGAGAAAAGCGCGAGAAGAGGCGGAGCGGCGCCAGGAGGAAGAAAAACAGGCGCGAGAAGAGGCAGAGCGGCGTCAGGAAGAAGAAAGACAAGCGCGAGAAGAGGCGGAACGACATGTCCAGCCCAACACACTGTTCACCCTTCTCGACCGCTGCCACAACTCTCTGTCTCAAGCGATCCGAGTTGAGACGGATGCAACTCTCACGACTCAGGGCGACGCGACCAACCCAGTGAACCGACTTTACCCTAAGCGCATAGTCCCTTGGCTTGACTTCCCTCAACTCCAAGAGCAAGTCTGGAGGAAACTCGACCGCACGGGTGCCTTCACCTCGCGCCCCCTCTTCCCTTCTGATACCCAAATAGATTATGTCGTTACGAATACCCAGAACCGGCCGATTTACTCGGAAGCCTCTCTTCGGAATTTTGAGCGAGACACGGTGGATAACTTTGTCGAAATGGTCATTAAGGCATTGCAAGATGATGAATGCCTTCGACAAGAGTTTGGAATCCAGGGCCGAGTCACCTTCTATGACCGCTCGAACCCATCCGAAACTTCACTGGAGAACAGCTTGGAGCAAATGAATCTTCAGGATGCACGGACACCTCAACGACCAGCGAACACCAGGCATGGGAGAGGCAGAGGAAGGGGGAGAGGAGCGGCGCAGAGGCAGAAGAGCGCTGGCACTGCACGAAGGCGCAATCGGCGCGCCGACCAGTTCTGCGTGCACAGTGTGGCCAACGAGCGACACAAACCGGTGTATGCAGTGGAGTTCAAAGCGCCGCACAAAATGACAATCCCCGAATTGGTGGCGGGTCTACACCAGATAGATCTGGCCCACGATGTCATCGATCAGGAAGGCGACACATTTGAATTTTATGCCACACGCCTCATCGCCGCCGTGGTCACTCAAATATTCTCATACATGATGGACAGTGGGGTTCGGTACGGCTACATCTGCACAGGGGAGGCTTTTGTTTTCCTCCATATCCCGAAAGATGATCCCACAATTGTTCAATATTTCTTGTGTATCCCAAATCAAGACGTGCAGGCGGACGATGAATTGCGCCTCCACCGGACCGCCATCGGCCAGGTGCTTGCGTTCACCCTTCAAGCGCTGGCCGCCGAAGCTCCGCCTCAAGAGTGGCACGATGCAGCACACGATAAGCTAACGACCTGGAAGGTTGAATATCTAGACGTGTTGAGAGAAATCCCTCAAACTCTCCGTAAAGACCCGCCGGCCTCTAATTATCGGCCCTCGCACTGGAAACGAGACCGGAAAGTACACAACACCCGCTCTCGCGCTCAATGTCAACCAGGTGCGTCTACACCGAAGCACTCGTCGACTGAAGGCAGTGGGAGTGATCAAGAATCGCATTCGCCATCCGCCGCAGCAGCCTCGCGTAGCCAATCGAGCCGTGGCCGAGGCAAGCTTCAATCAGCTAGAGGAAGCGAAGGGACACAAGCCGGCCGGAACAATAAACAGACTTCTCAAAAAGATGGGCAATCTACGCGACCATATTGCACCATTGCCTGCATCCGCGGTATGGTCAACCGAGATCCTCTGGATAAAGAATGCCCCAACTGGAAACTCCACGGTGGCCAGAGACACTCCGTGGGACCGCAGGAGTTCACACGCCAGCTTCACCGTCAACTTTCCCGAAACCGAAACCATGGGTTTGAACAACTTCACGTCTGTGGTCGGACGGGTTACCTCATCAAAGCGACTCTTCTATTACACGGATACACTGTGATAATCAAGGCTACCACGGTGGACAAGCAGCATCTCATTAAAGCAGAGGCAGACAATTATCGTTCTCTCAGGAGCCTGCAGGGAAAACAGATTCCCGTCTGTCTTGGGACATTTACGCCACGAGTCTCATATTGGTACCATGGTGAATTAATGGCGCAGATGATGATACTGAGCTGGTCTGGAAAACGGCTTCAGCATGTCATTAACGATGAGAATTCCAGATTCTTTCACCAGGAGCGCGACAAAGCTCTGACCGTGCTCCGGTCGCATGGAGTTGTCCATGGCGACAGTGAGTGGCGTAATATGCTGTGGGATGACCTGAGTGTTCGTTTGTTTGTCATTGACCTGGAGGAAGTGAAATGGTTAAGGCGCCCTCGGGCTCTTGAACCAACCTCTGGCAACATGCGGCATGGCCATCGCGTCGGGGTGGGGAAGAGCAGAAAAAAGCTCCTGTCTAGCTCAACTGCTGTCTGCTCATGACGGCCCTTAGACCCATAGACCACTGCGTCAGTTGACGTTACGTATACACCTTCAGATCACTCGTGATACCTGGGGGGAGGGAGTACAGCGTTAAATTCACAAATCGAACAAGGAAATCAAAGCCCTCGGGATAATACATGAAGACCTTAGGCGAGACAATGTCCTTTGGAGTGAAAAGCGGGCGTGCTTTGATCGTCGACTTTCACCGCTCTACTTTGAAATGTCGACCGACTCTGCAGCGACCGGGGGCAGCAAAACGACGACTATGTCGAGCTGAGACAGGAGACGCAAAACTTCTTCGTTTGTCGTGAGAAGGTAATCCACTTTCTACCTGTTAAACTAGCGATCTTATTCTTGATACCCACATTTCTGTCGTCAACCATTATTTCGAGGCGAAATGCGCTTCTATATATGCTTCGACACCACCGAATCATGATGCGAGCCGGGCTTCCGAACTTGAGGCTTTTTCCAATGATATACCATTATGAAAGCATCGCAAAGGTTCTCAATACCTAGCTAAGACTGTCGTGTATAAACCGAACATATCGCGGTGAAGGTCCGGGTTGCTGAAAACCTTGACAGCAGAATTATCCGCTCAAGTTTGCCATGCATGTCGTTAGATATACATTCCGTCAACAGGACCCTGCCTGCCAAACTCCTTGGAAAATTTCTTGTTCGATTTCGCGGCTAATTCCAAGTATTTATAGCTGACTTGCGTTGTATCTGCCTCAGCGAGAGCGTGTGCAACTGCTGCGATATTTTTGATCTGATTGATGGCAGTCAGCAAGTGATATATACCCAATAGTATGGAACTCACCTCTCGTCCATTGAGAGCCAAAGATTCCAATCGCTGGATGTCCTCCTCCTCAACCACGGCAGGACCTTGAAGTGTTCGGGCTTTGGACAAAAAGGTTCTCCAGAGGCCTCTGCGGAAGTCTTTTGTCAAACCTTCATACTCAATAGTCAAATGGATTCGGCTCAGGATTGCATCATCAAACTGGATACCCCGGTTCGAAGTCAAGAAAAGCAGTCCCCGGTAATACTCTAGCTTGCGGAGAAAAACAGTGACCAGACGATTATGGCTATCATGGAGCTCGGTACGACTTGCCATGAACGCGTCGGCTTCATCCAAAAGAAGAATAGCGTTGAAATGCTTTGCGATTTTGAAAATGATTTCAAGTTGTGATTCAAGTGCGTGGGAGTCCCCATGATCGACAACAAGCTCACCTGCAGATATCTGAGAAAGTCAGCCAAGCCAATATGCACGCAATGAATTGTTGATACCGAGTAGAGAGGGAGTTTGAAATATTCCGAGGTTGCCTCGACGGTGAAAGTCTTCCCGACGCCTGGCGGACCACTAGCACGTGTCAGCTGAAGACTATGCAGGGCAGGTACAATTCACCGACATACTTCAGCAACATATTGAGCCCTTGACCTTTACCGTCAATCACGTCGTCGAACGGTACCGTCGGTATCAGACCTAGGCGGGTTTTCGCCAATGACAAGAGGAGTGTCTTGGTCTCGGAGGCTATCTGCAGGCAATCGAACGATTCAGGTGACCAATCCACGTCTCTAAGAGCACTAACTGCGCACTCCACTGGGATCACATTAGCCGGACACCAAACCATTGTCAGTCGTGTCACATACAGAACATTTTCTCCTTGAAACTGAAACAGCAAAGTGTTGGGCAGGAGACCAGTAAATCCGCCTCGCTCAGCTTTTGTGCATCCACACCGTCTCCTCGCATTTTCTCCTTCTCTCGCTCACGGTCCTCCATGAGCATTGCACCAATGTCAATGACTGAAATTCCATCCTTATCCTTGACCCCAATGTCGCGGAATGACGGTCGGGAGTAATTTGGCTGCATTTCATGGAAAAATGCGGCGTCTACTGCCACTCGACTGTTGATGTTGACTTTGAAAGCCTTGCCCTTGTTCATAAAGAATGCGCTGCCTTTGCAGTGCCGAACATGTGAGCCGGCCAAATTCCGAAACTTTTGACCTCTCTCGACCAAATCTTTCCGGACTTGCTCGTGACTTGGATGGTGGCAGAGAGGGAAGGCCTCAAGGCTCTCGATCGGCTTTGATCCTCGGAACTTGGCCACTCGCAGAAAGA